>LUCH01002703.1:0-32283 GCA_013368495.1 Paragonimus heterotremus | reverse complement strand
CCAGCTCAAGAAATAGGGTAGCTCTGCCAGATTTCACATTGTATGTTACAACTATGTTCAACAATTGTCTGATGATGATGATGATGATGATGAGGATGAGGATGACAAAGTCAAGTAGATACTTATTCGAAATACTGTCTTCGTACGAGCAAACCCCCTTTTTCGTACATACTAATTAACCCTCCTTTTGCATATGGTGTTTTTAATTTATTGCATACCACTACCAGTTACCTGCAAGCTACGAGGAGTTATGAGTTTATCAGACCTCTTTCAAACGCATGCATATGTATTCATATACTCATATATACACGCAAATGCGTGTATAAATACGCACGTCCGTATGTATATTTCAAACCTTGGATTTCGTTTTTGGCTTAAGAGTGTCCATATAATTGAATTCAGAGAAAGATTTTTTAAAGATTTCCACATAGGTAACAGTAAGAGCAGTGTTTTCATTTTTTTTATCACTGACACACGTCAAACTAGATGACTGTCTCTTGGTTTATCCTGCTTGCTCTACAGGTACGAACTGATCTACAAACAAGCTGTAACAACGGAGGACATTTACCTTCCGTTGGGAATGAAAAATCCAACGACGGCAAGTTGTGAATTCCTCGTGGTACGTCACTTAAAATCCAAAATGACGGAACGGATAATGAATTGGTTTCTTATATGTAAACTTCGTTGTGGGTTATTGAACTATCTGCTAATTTTAAGCAAATGATTTTGTTCGATTGAAACTACAACCAGCTGGTCACGTTGAGTGAAAGCTAAGTAAAGAGTTAAAATTGAAAACTCAATCATTTCTGGACAATTGTTTTACATGCATCTGATCCCGGGTATCACCGCTGATGTTATGGATAGCCAGCTTGATCAAACTGGATCATCTTAGCCTCACACGCCCCGGAAATCAAATATAAAACCTGTGAGCTGTTGTCATTATGTCACTCCGGACACAGTCATTAAACTACTGGATCGTAGACGGTAGATTTACATTCCATCCGTCGTTGTAAGAACTCGATCTAACAAACAGTCTATCACTGTGTTGGTGCTCATTGAGACACAGTGTATGCAAACCTTCCTCAAACCTTTTCCGGATTGAGTTATATGGTTACTATTTTCAGGTTAATCAAAAACGTTGATCAACTTTAGCTTTTGCGAAACAAGAAATGCACTAACTACTTGAAATGAACAGTGTAATCGTAACTTGTAATCGTGAAACTACTTTAGTCTGCTTTGAATCGGTGGTTAGTATGTGTAAAAGTTTAGTTTGGCGAATTATATTGTGCTATTTATGCAATACGTTTTGAGGTACAGAATAAACAGAGCCTTAAGAATTCAAATAATCATTAACCTTTGAGCTGAACATCAAGTTAATGACTTCTGTTACCAGACTAAGGTTGATGAAACAAAAGAAATCAGCGTTGCGCGTCTCCAGAGTAGTCTGCAAATTTCCATAACTGAGACTGTTCCTAGCTCCGTCTGGTGAACCTAGTTGGCGACTCATATTTCAACGTTTATTATTATGCTCGTAAAATTTCATTTATTATATATTTCATTGCAATTAACTTAAATTTGAACCGTATGCTGTACACACTTCTTGACCTTTTGTTGCGCTTCATTCACCAAAGTTAACCAGTCCGACTTAATTCGTGTTTAACCAAATTATCCTGGGCCCCGTTGTTCACCCTCTCTGTGCTCGAGTTACCTGGCACTACTAGATAATATAAGTTGCCCTGTGCAATTATGGGCTGGGGATTTCGCCATTCACCGTGCCTCTGGCTGAAAACCATAGGAGGAGTGAATGTTTATTAGGTTCGGCGACATGGCTTGTTCTTTGTTTACGATCTATAAAAATGAAACTGTGAGGTCAGAATCAAGCAGCTGTCCTGTTAATGTTTTACTGTCACTCTTAATTCGGTTTGCCAATTTCGACTTGTTGGTCCCTTGTTGACGGCTTGAACCGAGCTTCAGCGGATTCATGAAATAAATCCTAGTCCTTTCTCTTCATTTCACTGTTAAACCAGTTTCAGGTTCAACATCATTCACATTTGATCACATCCTTAGCATTCCGATAACATTTTAGCCAGCCTCCTTAAAAAACACTAGACTTGAGTTTCGACCTTGCTATAGGTCATCAGTAGGTTGGTTCGAAAGTCTACTTGCGATCAGATCAATTCGGAGTCAACCAAATCCTCGACTGCTCACCAGTAATTTTGAATATACGTTGAATTTTTGCAATTTTCATACTTGGATATCAACCATAGGTGTTTGTAAAGTAGTCAAAAACGACAGTTTTAAAAGAAGCTTCCGTCTTAGGTACCACCATCACCGTTTGATTGTGCGGTATTTCTTTAGAAAACTTTGAGATCAGTGATTATGAGTACTCGTTGCCTAAGAGCTGAAGTTTCAGATCTAGGAACATATCCCAATGTGAGTAGAGAAACGAGTGGCACGGATGAAAGTTGACACCCATATGTGCACACATCAACCGCCAGACACACCACCGACGTCAGCGATCGCTCGTCATCTCCTGAAGCGCCATCACCAGGCCGAACCCATGCAGCTTTTCACTGATGTTTACGCAACTGATAAGCCTCAGTTGTCATGATATGCTGAAGCAGTTTCTCTGAAACGTTATTGTTCACCTCTGGGTATGCAGAAAGTCTCTTTTTTTTAGGTTAACACTGCGATGGTGACGATGCTTTCGACTGGTTAACGTCGTCGTATTTTTCCCCTATATGTTTGATTCTACATTGGACCCCTGTTTTCCGCTCTATAATTTCCTGTTCTGTAGTTCTGTACGCACTTGCTTATAAGCAGATAAATTTACCAGGCCATAGATCGTGCGCACTTACGTTTTTGATTACTGTATCAAAATTTGTCTAGGGAAAATGCTGCTTTGCATTTCTGAAACCAAAAGTGTATTTCTGTTTTTGATGACGACCATGATGATGGTGGTGATGATGATAACAACGATGATAATGACAGTAACGCTTGCGATTCAGAAATCTGCTGCCTGGTAATATACAAGCCAGGAAATGTGGAATGTGTGTATAACCATATGTACTGTCATGATCAGTCTCTAGTGAACAAAAGCTAACTATTCAGTTCGAACACAAGCTGAAAACTGCAATTCAACCAAGAAACCCTCTTTAGATTTGTGAGAATCAGAAAGGCCCTCTGTCTTGAGAGGCCAAAAGCCGGAAGCATTTGTGAGTACAACTAATTATTGGTGTTTTGAATCATTCATACAGCGAGCCGTCCACGAACGGCTCTTCTGCTACTAACAGAAGTGCACAGGTTGTGGAGTATTCTACTGTACTAGAGTATCATACAGATAGGTTGCTATGTAAGTAGGTATTCCCAGTAGTTAGGATCAGCCTGTTACGAAACGCGTTATCTGCCTTTGAGGTTAAGCCTGCATCAACTATGATGATTTAGACCTTAAATGGCTGGCACATACATGAGAGGCGACTGGCTGTGTAAGTTTCCTTACGATCTTTTTAAGTCACCCAAACTGGGCAGTAAATTCGCAGAATATATGATCTATTTGTTTCGTTGTTTTTGGTGACATACATGTAAGTCAGTCACATCCCTCCAAATTTCATATTTTTGTTTGCAACGTGTCCAGCAGGCAATATTGCTCAAACATATAGGGACAGGATTATAATCAATTATCACTACTCTCTACTACTGAGACCCATATGTAAAAACTGTTAATAATACTTTGAACGCCTACTTCTTTTTACCTCGAATGGGCGCAAATTATCACCCGATGACCAGACACATACATACTTCCCGATGAGAGATAGTACAATTCTCTACTCTAATACAGGTTTCATTCATTTTTACGTCATTGTGCGCCAGGTAAACTATATGAGAGCTTGCCGATGTCATGTTAAGTCACTCTGAAATACGGAGACCAGGCTTTGTGAATTAGTCATGAACCAAATACAATTTTATAAGAAATGACTTTCATCCCAAGTAACTTTTAGAAGAAGGGTTAATGCGAGAATCAATTAGTTGTGGTTTGGATATATTGTTTTTCAAATGGATTTCGCTGGAAGTTTTATCGAATGCCACTAACATTGTTAGACAATCCCAATACTGCGTGGGAGACTCCCTACATCATCCTGTCTTGTACCTTGTGCAGAAAAACCTGGTGACCTACTTACAACACACTAGCTCCACACTCACGTGATGGGATCACTGTTGTACTGGTGCGTTAAATACGAACGATATACAGTCAAAAAACATGCAGATGAGGTTCTCCTCTTGTGCGACTTTCATTGTCCATTGACTAAATTAGTGGCACAGAGCATGACAGAGGCGATGGTCAAAAATTTACAAAATTCTAATCAATATAATGATGACCATTTTGTAGTTCCACAGTACATTGCGTCACAGAGTTATGGACCCGGGTAAGGGTGGGAATGCAGACTGATGGTTTGGTCTTTGGTCACAGCAAATGCAGGGATTGCATAAATTTCTTGTTTGCTTAGTCTATTAACAATCAGTTCAGCAATGACCAACACTGGTTACCTTAGGAATCTGCGATGACTGATGAGAGCACTGTAGACCACACGGAAGCCTGAATGGGGTGAACTCGGTGATCAGTTCCGGCTAGATGTGCGTCGACTGCGTCATTGCTGGATCTCGAAGCTTGCCAATCCAGCGTAACGGTTGATGGTTGAATAGGGTGTGGATTTAACGAGGGAAGTAAGTTAAAACTAATTCGTTCCAAGAAAATGCCGAGGGAAGCCCAAGTGACCTTAGTACAATCGACATTGTAACGACGGCGATGTGTCCTATCTTGTTAAGGGCATTGAGAAAGTGGCTTGTCTTTTCAACAGTATCAAAATGGTTGTGATTAGTGTAAATAGGCAAGTCCTCATTATGCTTGTTTCAATCCTCGTTAGCTAAATTAGGTGATTTGTGAGCAAAGCGCTGCATACGATTATATGAAACGGATCATAAGGTAATCTATCAATCATGAGTGTCCTTGCTGGATAGGTCATTACAATTATACCAGAAGTACACAGGACAAAAAGTCCGAATGAGAACAGTTTAGACCATTCCGACTACTACACAAATTGTGGAGGTCTTCATTGAAATGCT
The DNA here is from genome assembly GCA_013368495.1 of Paragonimus heterotremus. Lineage (NCBI taxonomy): Eukaryota > Metazoa > Platyhelminthes > Trematoda > Plagiorchiida > Troglotrematidae > Paragonimus > Paragonimus heterotremus. The sequence goes on along the minus strand of LUCH01002703.1, from coordinate 27,162 downwards.
TCAAAATTGTGTTACCCCTTTTCGTTTTAGGCAAAAATTAAATTACCCGGTTGCAAAAAAGAAGATATAAAATTGGACGTAAAAGAAAAGTTTCTAGATCTTCGGGTTCCACAGTAGTAAGTCGGATATCTGTTTGAGTTCGAAATAATTTATAAAGTTGACAAATGTGTCAGGCCGATTACCCCTCCCTACCTTCGTTATTAGAGCAATGAAAGAAATTCGGGCAATGAAACTACATGTAAGATAATACTTAACTTAGAATTGACGACCCTACATAGTTTGTCTGTTAGTGGCATGTAGCTTCTATCAATTGTTTCGATTTAGATTTGACATCATCTTTTCGCCATTCTGGTTTCTAAATCGGCATTTTTATTATTGACGGTATTCCAGTTGCATATCGATATTACGGTTTGTTTGATGATAATAGTACCAATAATCATGATGATAAGAGGGTGGACGATGATTATTACCGGTAGGCTTAGATAACTGAGCCATTCACTAAGGATGCTAGCTAACCACCTATAATGTTGAACATTCTTAAAGCTTGCCGTGGTCGGCTGGTATGAGATCAGTAAGCAATGTTTTGGTGTGACTAAAGAAAAATACTAATAAACCGGCCACTATAGGATAGCTGTCATCCAAGACGGGGTGTTAACTACATTAAGAGTGTTGATGTGTTGTCAGGTTCATCGGCATAGAAATCGTCCTTGTTTGGCTGGGTTACTAATGAGGTTAGGATGCTTTCTAATAAGACAGCGCATAATGCGACGGGTCAGTAAATACCATAAAAAGGTTTCTTGTTCACAGTTCAGAGGAGTTATTTGTTTACGAAGTGTGACAATCTTTATAATGGGTGGCTGAATAAGAGGGTGGTTTATAAAACCAGCGGCATTTTCTGCTCCTCACTCTGACTGTGTTCACTGCTCATACGTTAGTGTCGACGATGATGGTGATGGTGACTATGCTGGTACTGCCACGATCAATTAAACTATTAAACAGAGTTGCCTACTTTACTTATCTGTGCACAAACTTTAACCGAAACATTAAGACCATATTATGACTAGATGCTTTTCATTATCGTGAAGTTATTGTGCATGACACGCCAATTTTGAGTCATGAAAATTATCGCACATGCTTTCAGCCTGCATAACTCTGTAGACTGTTGTCGTTTCAGACGAATATGTGCTGAGTTCGTTTTCTTGAAAACAAAGCAATTTGCAAATGCACAAATTGACTTACAGAAGAGAGAAAAGCACTTCATGCAGTAACAAACTGCCCTAACCTGTATCTAGGACAGATTCAATTCTTTCTGTTCTAAACGTTTCACCACTGTACGGATTACGGAAGCAAGATAATATCCCATGGCATGCACATTTAAAGGTACAAGGCTGTGTGAATTTAAGTCTCGATCGACCAGCACAAAGGACATAATGGTATATCCCAAAACACATACATCAACGCGAACAATAATTGTGTGCAAACCCACGCTCTCCGAATTTACGAATTTTAACGAAGGCGCACCATCACGAAACAGCGAAGGTTGGTTACCCTGACCATCGCCTGGGCACAGTCTCCAGTTCACATAGTAAAAATCCTATGAAACCAATTTGACAGACTTTTCCTCCATAAATAGACGATGCTGTACGCGACCAAATCATTTCAACGTGACCAAGTTGACACAATTTATGAATAAGAGATTTAATGAATATGAACGCTTCACGACTGTGTGTGTATCCAACGTGGTTACTCCGCATTTGACTTCGTTTATTCACGTCGTCAGGCCAATACGTTATGCTTGGGGAGACTTACAACCACGTTTGATTTACTTTGTGCGCTAATTCAATAGTTCACTGTATTCGAAGTCACCTCACTACTTGCCTACGATCAGTCATTGACTGCCTTGTTTTGATTACATGTTTTAATCAGTCTGTAACCAAGTATAGTAGAGCAAAATTGTCTGGACCAGATACGGTACGCATGGATTGTTTTCAGTGTGTTTGAGCGTTTACCTGGAATACAACATTCCTCTCTGTTACGTTTCTTACCTAGATATTACCAAAACACACTTCAAAAGACTATTTTCAGCAAACCCTCATGGTAGGCCGTAAAACCTGGTTTGTTTCATCAGAATATGTTGTCTTTAACAGAGTAATTGGCCCAAAGCAAAGTGACAAAAGAAAACAACAATAACGAATAACTTCATATCTCGTTTAACTGGGTAATCCGCTTAAGATGACCAAAATTACTTAGACTGAAGTAGTGACGTCAACGGATTTTCACTTCACACGTGGTGTGACATTTTGTTCAGTTGCAAAATGTAGACTGCTTGACGTAAATCAGAAAGTACGCGTTAAAATGTTCAGTAAGTTTAAGAATGGTCGGTCGAACTGTAACTTGATACACTTCAATTCTTCAAACCCAGTTTGATCCTGTCGCTACCTGACTCAGTTTTGGTTGCAGGCCTGCCCATTTGCTCTGAAGCCTACCTCGTGCCTAGCTGACTAAACCGAATGATCACTGAGACACCATTTCTGAACGAAAGGTTTTATCAGTGAACTCTTGTGGACCATACACTGGCGCACTGTACCAGCAGAGCACTTGTTTGTAGCGGTTACTGAATTCAGTCAGCTACAATGTAAACGTTTGGTTCAGTGCGGCTTGTTTGTGGTTGAATGAGACTTACTGGCCAATAGTTCCTGAATAAGGAATCATAGACCAAAATTATCTACTCAGTCGGATGGTGACTGCGATAAGGAGAACATGCATTTGTGGGTACAGCCCGTGAATTTCCAAAAAGACCAGTCCTGGAACCAGGTAGATTTTTAATGGAGCACTGGTACGATGCTTACAAATGATTAATAACGGTTTGTTATAGACTTTAGTTGTTTTCATTCGGTAACACTCTTCTGACCGCAGATCTCCCCATTCGCAAATTTTAAGCTCATTTAAACAAAGTATTTAATGTAGAGAATTATATAGTTAAAATATCGAATTATGTTATCCACAAGCCACCAGTTTGTTTTTCAAACCATAAAAATTTGGATTCTGTTGTTTTTCAGTAAACTCGGGCTACATCTTCCGAACCCAGTGGATCCCGATTCAAGCCGAGCGGAGTGGATCGAAGAAAAACACGTACTGGAAGTTACAATGCGAAATCACCGAGAATTCGATTTCATGAATGAATAACACTTCCAAAGGCTTTGTGACGATACGGTTGAATTACTTCACCATCGGCGTATGTACAAATGTAAATCTGTTTATCTTCATCAGTAAAGATGGAATTCGACACATTGGAAACAGGTTGGGTCTTCCAATAGAAACATATACGATCGTTCATTCAATCTTGAATTTCTGTGGGACTTAGCAATTGCTGAATGATGAGCATGCATATTACACGCTTTCCGTGTTCATTTACCTCGGTTCGTATGTTATTCTATTCACCGTTACCACAGGATGCTGACGGTTGAATCAGGTATCCCACGTTCCTATCTGATATGATTAGTTTGTTTGAAGTTTTCAAGATGTACACTGACTCCCCCCAAGTACACATCCCCGGGGAATGAAGATATTTTCTATTTGTTAATAAGATAAGTATCTATCAAAAAAATCTTTCGGAATGTTCGTATTTCCATGTACGTTTCCTCCATCTCATTAAGAAAGAAACATTAAATTACAGTATCGCTGTTGTCAAAATTTGCCAGCAATGCTGCACATCATTACCTCATCCTGAATCTGAACGTCCACCAAGCTTTCCAGGAACAACTCACTGAATTAACACTGAGTACAAACGAAGTTTCATAACCAAATGCCCACCCTCACTAGCTTATGGGCAGTGCTCACATTAATGGATCATCTCCAGAGGTGACACAGTGACCCTCTTGTCACCTCCAGTGGACGATTAAGGCCTCCCTTCAAATCAAACTCCGGGATATTTTTGATTTCCGGGAATTTGTAATCGGACACAGTTGACAGGTTATCACGGCTTTCGTAATTCCCTAGACTATCCTATCATTGTTTAAAGGTGTTCCGGCAAATTCATGCCTCTTGAAAGTCATACATGACTAGGTCGATAGGCCTATAAAGTCACCTTGACTGTGCTTGAAATTTCATTGTTTGAGAACGGTGTTTTATTGCAAAGGCTTCCGTTGGACGAATGTGCCAGTTAAAAACTTCCAATCGTTTTATGCTGACCACATATGAATCACCACGGGGAATTAAAAGTGATGAATCAAAGGCCAATCGATCAGAGATGACGAGTTTCGATGGACTGATTTTGGCAGAATGAATGACATATGGAAATAAGACCTGGACACTTAATCCGATTAGCTGATTTTAGAGTAAAACCCCTTTAAAAGAGTAAGTTGGAACAAAGTTTTCAAATACGCGATGTACATTTTTTAATTCTTTGAGTAACTAACCCATTCATGTCAGCTAGAGCGTTTAAACACCGGTCACCATGTATCCACTTGGTCTTCTATGTTCCTTGTAAGTTTGGTCCTGATGATCTCAATGGCTTATTCAACTAAACATTTCTGTATAAACCTGTATCGTTGTCTAATTCCCTGTGTACGTTCCAGATCAGTTTCATGATTTGCATCTAGCATGTTAATGGCAATGGCCAAATCTTTACAGATTTGGCCATTTAAGGCAGGTACCTTAAATTAGCAACTATTTTTGCGCGATTTCTGCCAGACAAAATGCATGGCTACTGAACTGTTGTCTTTCCAATGTTTCCAGTTTTGAAGCGACTTTATCCCCATAACGATCATCAGGACCATTCTCGGAGCTTAAGGAAGATTTCTCAACATGTATCGAAGACATACTGTAAATAAAGTATTTCTTTGATACCCGAACCTATCAGGAAAAATCATACCAAATTCGGCAAGTTTTTGGAAAATTTATTTCTCGACTGTATCACATCCAGTACAAAATCGATCATGAAAGTTATATCTGACATGTTCGACAACCAATAAACGAACAGTAACAAGCTTACATTAATAAATTATGATTATATACATTTCAGAAGTTAAAACGGGGTATTTGCAGTATAGCCATTTGGGATGTGCTTCAGTTCTTTGTTCATTTAGATCCAGTACAACAATTCAGCGAAGGGTCACTTATCGTGAAAGAAACGTAATGCATATGACATTCTAATTCTGTATATCTTATATGTATTGCAATGCACGATGAACTTACTTTGGTATACCTTTCGAACATACACCCTACTTGTTCCTGTTAGTCTACTAATTCCAAATTCTTTTCGGACATATATATTATATGTTACTTATTTACGTATTTAATATTCCGGCGCCAACAGTATCGTATGGACGTAGTGTAGTAAAAACCTGCCAGGGAATTATTCACTCTTGAAGCAATGAGGGTCAGCATGACTGTCAAAAAATAAGATCATGTGGAACGTCTCAAAATCTTTGGTGTTACAAGAAAAGAAACGGATAAAGGTATGACCTGTATTCTCCGCTTATCCGGAAAAGCCACCTATGATTTCGTGAGGTCTGTCAATCCCAGATTCGTCATTATTCCAGATATGTAATAAATTTAAAAACCTGCAATTAAGTCATGTGCAGCCAATTAGTTCTGTGGTTGCGAAAACAGAATACACCGTCCCTGTCAGAAGATATGAGCAGAACGCCAGTAAATTTGTTCTTGAAATTCAAACGCAAATTACTATATATGTCCTATTCATAATAGTCTACATAGTTGTATCGGCGGTCGATTAACTGTTGTTATTCAGCAAATCCAGTCACAAAACTGGCTTTAGTTTCATTACCGTCGTGCTTTCTATTCTGTCAGCCATTTTCGGAAAATTGCAGATCGCTGATGATGTTACTGTGGAAATTGCAACAACATACATCCCCTGACAGAAGCTTGATTTTCCTACAGTTTTTCTAACTGATGCCCGCGGCCTTCTCACTATCCGAAAGTATTGACTGTCTTTTCCAAACGACCTCTCGAGCTGTCCTTCAGTGGAAAGATCAGCGTGCAAAACGTCTTTGAGATTTAGTCAAGTTTTTCAGTCTAAAGTTAATATATCTGCCCATTATTCCTCCATTTACATTCAACACACTTTGTTAGTGTCTTGTCATCTGCAAACAGTGCTGTTTTAAAACAGGAAGCAATAGCCTTGGGTTGTGTCCCAAGCGAACTGGGGAAAATTGAATAGGGTTACGTACATAAGCGTCTTGAAGTTGAACCACCACTTGGTGGACATAAAACAACGTACTGCCATGGAGTGTCTAAGTTTATATAACATCGAGACAAGCCATTAATCAGATTTTCGGTCGTCACGATCCAAAAATGATGTGTCGCTGTGAACTTTCATGAATATTACATTTACATAAAGGTGTTGAAAACGCCAGAATTGTAAGCCACATAGCAGGACGACGGAATTCCTATAATTCTATTAATTCCAGGTGTTTTTAGTGCGGCCGATACAAGTTTCCAGAATTGATCTAGTCAGAGAAACATGTTGGCATTTTGTTCCGTGCTTAGAGTAGTGTGGTGTGGTCTACCACGTTGAGTGAATTTTCTGCATCTTACACTCAGGGTGAAAAGTCAAATATTACACCTAACGCAGTTCTGTCCTAACACAAACGTATGGTGATATTATCCTCACATTTGGAAGATGTTTCGGATTATTTGTGTTTCAAACCAAGAAAACAAAATCTCTAGCTGGATTTACTTGTTTGTGTCTTGAATTCGACGTTGAAACTTACCACACAGTGAAAAGTTATTTGTGTCGTTAGCTCGAATCTCGGATTTTAGTCCAAAAGTTGGTGTCAACCGAAGCCTTGACAACAAGGGTAAGTTGGTTACCTTAATACGATTTTGAACACTGGTTGTGACCGACCCCAACTTGGGAGGTCTGGCATTTTCTTTAACGATTCTCCTGCGGCCAAGTATACACTTTATGCTCTTCGCGAGGCAGCTCATACAAAATGTGCACCTACCATACTCGTGACTAATAATGTTGCTTAGTTCACAGATGATCTCTTGGAAAGGTGGATGGAAGACATTGAATGTAAACATTTATTCACCGCATGTAGACGTCTCTGTCAAAATGGTCATGTTGAAAATTTTGTCACACCATCCAACTCTGCCGTATGCTTGTTACAACTAGCCACAGCGAATGACCTGGAGTGGAGTTTAGATAGTTTTCTGCTACAATATCTCAGTGCTAATCTCAGCAATACAGTTGGCACCAAGTCATACTATCGAGGGAAAGATGGATGCGTATTGTTATGTTACATTTAAAGCTTGATGAAATTATATTTTATTGTCGAACTGACAAAAGAACATCATCTGGAGGTGTTTTTTAAAAAAATTGGATGTCATTTTAGACGTCGAGGATTTACCTGCACATAACCGTTTCATTGATTTAGGATGTCATAACGATACGATACGGTTTGTTCCAAATTTTGTTGTTTCGGTCCAGACTGGGAAGTTTATTACAAGAAGGTTTAACGCAAAATCTAATCCAAATAAAACAAGATATTCGAGCATGTTTCAAGTAAAACCCAGGTGTGATAACATAAAACTAGAGCTTCATTCACGTTGCATTGTGTACGATGACTGTGAATAAGAGAAACCCAACGTGTGGCAGTTACATTCTGTACTGTTTATGTGCACTTTAACAAACAATAAAATTCCTTTGACCTGTTACTCGAGCATATGTGCCGTTTTCCGTGTTCAACCACTATTTCCAATTCATTCCCGAGTGTACGCGGTAATTGTTGATGAACTTTATTTACCATTCCGTTGTTAGCATCGTCATAATTACAGCACGAGAACTATTACTGTAAGCTGTAGACTTCCAACACCTAGCTGGGAAGGAGTTGATAAACAAACCAGTAACAGGTTGCTATGTTAAAAAGTAGCATATGAGTTAGATGCCTTACTGCCTGCCCGCCAGATTGTTCGGTATTTAATGCCGTTCGGAGTGGATGTTTTTATCTCTTAAACTATATGACATAGTGTAATCCACATAAACATATTCTTACAGAATGCTGGAATTGTGCTACGTGCTAGTCGTCAACAGGAGCAAGGGAGATCATTTAACTTGTAGGCAAGCTGGAACTTGGTTAAGAAGCCGTAGGCTAAAAATTACACATGATTCGGGGAAACGCCCGAAGGACTGCCATAAAGGACGCTTACCAGGTTTCTGTTATAAAACCTGTGAAATAAGCCATGGTAATTGGGAACAACCAACGGCATATCCTATACCGCCTGAGATTTTTCCCATTCACAGATCGACTAACAAACTTTTACAACAATCCGCCATTATTCACTAACGCTTACTTTATTACGCGCCTTCGGTCTTCTTGATCGGAACTGGACTGATCCGCTGTACCTGAAAAACATTTTCAGTTTGCTGGTAACTGAAAGCATCGGTGTCTTTCCTCAGGATGTTTTGTTTGAAAATTCGAAACAAGGGGATACGTCTCGATAAAGTCAGTAACGAAACGTATGATACCTTCTGCATCTACATTCAGTCTGTATTCTGTCTGCCACCATATAGAAGTTAATGCAGTCAACACCAAGTAAACAAACACGGTAGCGGTGGTGAGGTGTCTGCAATTGGTAGGCGAGTTAAGAATAAATAGTAGTAGAATGGAGGTTTTCAAATGTCTAAAGGTGACATGTTGTAATCAACGAGAATTATGTTAACATCTCAAGTGGGCGTGGCTTGCGCGATGACTGAACATACTGTTAGTGAACAGGACTGTTAATGCGTCACATCAATGGAGAATAGCAGTCGTAAAGAACACCCGAGGTTTTATAGGGACGAGAATAAATTTAAATATAATGATATATGAATATAAATTAAATATAATTTTATTCAGCAACTAGCAACAGTGTAGGAAAACCTCAAACCTTGCTTCGATCTCAGGGAGTAGACAATAAGATACCGGTTGGCTTCACATATTGTATGATCCGTGTCATATAGACGGTTCGTGGTGACGAGGTGAAAAATGCTAGTTTCAGGTATAAGTAACCAGTGGAAAGTGTCTTTATTAATATGCATTTCAAATGATTAATCCATCGGAAATTGCTTTCGTTCGCCACTTATAACTGATGGTAGTTCAGTTGTGATCAGACAAAAACTGTTAGTTGCAGTCTGATGAACCTAAAGCATTATCAAAAGAATGCACGTCGAAAGAGGCACACGACATGAAGTAGAAAAGAACTGGTCGTCCCGAGTGCCCAGTCAAAGGTTATACCTGGTTTCATGTGTACTTGTAGCTATAAATGAGCTGACAGTATATAGAGTTGACTACAAACTCGGTATCCTGGGCTATTGCTTTTACACTTGTGAGTGTAATAACCCAGAACCGATCATTCCGTTGAGTTATCTTGAAAGTGACCACCTGATTCTATTTAAAAGTGTCTAGTGCAAAATCCTCAAAAATGAACAGGCGAAAGCAATCTTGGTAACTTATGGGAACAGTTGTCCTGTGTCTCCAATCTCGGGAATCCGTTGCAAATGGATTGCGTTTATGCGATGACAGCAGCTTAGAGTGACCAACATTGTACTTAACGGATCGAAGGGGACGTAATCACCGAACAGATACAGAGATTAGCTGTACAGCCCTACGGTCTTGAATGCCCAAAAAAGTCGTGGCAGGACTTCTGTACAGCGCATTTCACCAACTTTATTAAGGTCTGTTCTTAGTTGTTATTGGGAGCCCTAAACCATTGCCGCTGCAGCCACGTGCTGTCAGTGTAAAAACATCCAAATGGATTTTTTTGTTTCCGAAAAGTCACTACCTTCAAACCGTGTGCGACGACCAACCATTACTTTGTGGGACAACCATTAGATGTTATCCAGCCTTCGACAAGATCACTTGTTGAGGTTTTGAAGTGAACATCATGGCATGAAACGGTCACTCGGTACGTGAACAAGGATCATGTCACTAAGATCTGGAGAGGGTTCGACATCATATAGAAGTAGATGAACGATCTACAAACTAGCAGAAAGATATCAGCTAGTACAAACGCTTGTCGATAACGTAAGCTAGTTTGTACACAACTTCAAAGGTAGTTTGGTATTTACGGTCAACCATACAACTCCACGACAAGGTTCATCATGTTTGAAACATCAAAATGGGTAGTGTTACGAAGTATATCTAAAACACGGCAATAAAATGTTTCTGTCAGGGTAGACGTGCTTGTCAAGAGAAAGTAATGCAGATTATTACACCTGAAACTTTCGGCGTAAAGAGAGTTAGCAGGATGTGCAGTAATTAGTCAACCTTGGCCAACAAACATTGAAACAACTGAAGGTGTATCACATATCAAGTATTTACCAAGAAAACTTGGCTTACATCATTCGCGTATTACGTACACCATGCGGCAAATTATGAGCGGTGCGACTGCGGGAGATATAGATCGGTGGTTGGTGGCCGGCGAAAATCAGAGAATGACAATCTCCGGGGAAGCAGCTGAAGCAACACACGGCAGAGTAAATGATGTACGCTTCACGTGCAGCCGTTTTATCTTTTATTTCAGCTGGCAACAAGCGACAGAAAAGTATCAAAATCGAACTCCGAGGAACCTTCACCACATTGCTAAGGAATAGCCCCGGCAGGTATGCCTGTTTTGCTGATCAGCATGGCTTCCTAAGTACTTGGCTGTGGACTGAGCAATACTGTAATATTAAACGTGGCTAGTCTGTTCACAGGTGACCACAAGTGAGTCTGGTGATTTTCAGTGGAGCAATCAGCTGTAGTATGTCGTCCATACAAGGAGCAGACGAAATCCAACCTGCATGTGGCTTTGTGGCTGGGATACCAAAACATAAGTGCGGTGCGTTTTCTAATCCTGATTAGTAATTGTCGACATTTAAACAAGTTGAGAGGCGTGTTAACCACTGTTCTAACCATATTTTTATCTGAAAACTCTAATCCGGTCACAGGTACAAACTTGTCCTATCCCTGACATAGGACTAAAGTGAAAGTTTCCTGTGGCGTCCTCAACTTACGAAATGAAATATCTTTTGGGTACTGCAACGTTAATAAAAGTGTGGTAACCTGTTTAAAGGTGCCATTCCTTTTGATTCGTTAGACATTAGGTGAAGATATGAAGTGTAAAATCCCATCTGCCTGTGTGAGTCGTAAACTTGTGCACGCGCTAGAAGGTTGCTGCCAGCCTTCTGATCTTAACAGACGAGCCTTCATGAATGTTCTTTGGACTGGCTGCCACGATGCAATACTGGGTAAAATTTAAAGCTGGCGTCAACCATGTTAGTTAGTTACAGATAGTAGGACACTATTCATTTAACAGCCCTAGTGGCACGACTTTTCCCTGAGTTATCTCTGAGAGTTCTAAAGAGATTTTGGGAAAACTCAGGGAACGGTCGGCAGAAAAATTACGCACAGCCTTATAACTCGATTTACTGAAATACCACCTACATTTTGAGTGCCTAATATATCCAACCACGATTAAATCTACTGTCTGCCTTCAGCAAACCAACGATGAAATTCACATACCTTCGGATGATTGGAAAAACCAGTATGATCAAACAATTTTTATAGTGAAGAATAAACAGATCGCGGGCAGTTACCAAGTAGTCCAATATATTAAAATGAACATCCAGTTCTTTGTTCCCATCTGCAACAGCTTATTGTTCATTCCAGGCCTTGATATCTCCCTAGTACCACACTGAGTCGGTCGACCGTCTCATGAGTGATTCCTGAGTGACTCACGTGGGTCACTCAACTTTTTCTATATTACACCAATTATGACATTACTGTCTGCTGTTTGTTTAATGAAAAATATAATAATTTTCATTTACATTACTAAGAGCGCGTTAGCTTTTTAGAAATTTTTTGTTTAATCACATTGGGATGCAGTAAAACATGACCCGAGAATTTGTGTTTGAACGGCCATTTTTATCTTCACTTGGCATGCGAGATGGCTAATCGTCGTTTAAAAAAACCCCGTGGTTGCTCTCGTTCGAATACCCACCTAGCATATGAGGAATGTCGCTGGCATAGTTACGTACATGAAGTAGCTGTTACCAGCAGCAGCAATATCACAGTGAATGAAGTTCTATCCGATAGCTCTGGTAAGTTTGCATTTGGAAAGCTCATTGAGTCGTTTCAGCATACAACGCTGCCGACATATTCCCACATGGTCAAAGTTTTCCGTGAAGAATCCCAAACCAGTTCAATGATGCCATCTACATTCAGGAGCGGCATCCCCACCTCTGCGGAGCGTGCTACGCAGAAGGATTATAATAGTGACAAAGATATGAATGAAGGTAAGACATACTATTATAAAATCAAGCTGTTAATCAGGTCACTTACTAACAACCGTGAGCATATTGAAAAAACGGCAACAGTGATAGCTTTGGAAGTACCCTTTGAAGCGAAACTATCGCTGAGAGCGACCAGCATAATGCTTCGCAAGTTCTAGCAGGTGTTGCCCGAATTGTCCATGGATACCCGAACACTGCTGGGAACACCACGAGTATGTGTGAAAGGGTCATAAAAGGGGGTGAATATGTCCATTCCGGTGAAAAGGAGTGTATTGAACAGGCTGTTCGTGGACGATAGGATAAGCAATCAAAGGGTGTTCATATGCAGCTGTATACTGATGGTGTAACGTTGTTCACGAGCTCTCGCCAACAGCCGTGGCCGATCTGAGCGGGAGTGAATGTGCTTAAAACGCCAGTGTTTGTCTTCGGAATGTTTTGCGGTGAAGGCAAACCAGGGAATGTACACGAATATCTTGCGGATGTTGCCGGCAATCTGAAGGATGTATTGGGGAAAGGGATTACGCTGTCTGAATACAGTTTCCACATAGATGTCATCCTCGATTGTATTATTGGTGAGGTGCCCGCCAGGACATTTCTTCGGCAAGTTAAGGACCACGCCGGATATTACGCTTGTGAGAAATGCACTGCTTGCAGTGTGTACGTGGACAGAAGAATGATATACCCGAATTTGGAGTACAAGCTGAGAAGTGATGAAGATTTTAGGTCCAAAAGACGGTCAGAACATCACGTAGGTGTTCACCTTTTGAATCGCTGAACATAGACATGATTGCATGTTTCCTTCTGGATTACGTGCACATGGTTTGTTCGGGATTCGTGAAGAGAATCATCTCACTTTGGAGATCAGGACCGTTATAAGCAGATAACTACCTTGGTTCAAACGTGATTACAGAAATAAATAACCGAATTAGTCTTATCCGCGCACAAACGCTTGTGGACTTTTCCCGGAATTGTCGTGCATCCGTGGACTAAGAACGATGGAAGGCAACAGAAGTCAGGCAGTTCCTGTTGTACAAGGGGCCCGTTGCATTGAGCGGCCTCAAAGATGACAAGGTGTACAAAAATTTTCTGAACTCCACTTCCATGTAGTGCGAAGTGGTGTTAGCACTACGTAAATTTTGTTGAGTCTCTGCTGCGGAAAATATTGTCGCAGTTTGCGGGTATATACGGTGAGCTACAGTTGGTGTTCAGTTTGCACTGTGTCAGGCACCTCTGTGTGGATATGCTTGTGCAGGGTACGCTTGATTCCTATTCAGCGTTCCAGTTTGATTCGTACATGTACAAACTTCGAGTTTTCGTCCACTCGATGAATTTGCCTTCGTCACAGATTTTCCGTCGTATCACGGAAAGGCTGTATCGGCCCGACGTGCATGTGAATACCGCTGAATTGGATGACACTGCACGCTGTAACGTACAAGTTGAAAGAAAGAAGGGTGGCCACCTTTTAATGCGAAATACTGTGTGTACCGACAGAAGGCCAAACAACGCTGTGTTAATCCGTGATATGCCTGCTTTTATAACAGCTACTAAGGGGAGGAAAGTTCGCATTCAAAGATTCGCCAACCGCTGCAACTTCAACACCTGCCTGCCATCATCCACCCTAATCATCTTTGTTCCCATGTGTATGTGGCGGCACTTGAGTGGATCGTGAGCAAATTCAGTGCAAAGGGTGGCTGATACCGTTGAATGATAAGCAGCTTTTTTTACCCTATTATACATACATGTGAATGATTGTAGTATACACCACTTCAAGTCCTGTGTTATTCTTTTTAATGTATCACTACGGTAATGGGATGTTGAAATTATGATCGCACGTATAGGCCTTTACTATTTCAGACGCGTCACGTTGTTGAGCTTGACGACAACACTGTTAGAATTGCTCAAAATTCGGGGATTGAGAAACCGGATTACACTTTTTGGCCGGGCGTGGGCAGCAATCAACATAATAGGTTGCTTTTGGAAGCAGAGACTGCTCCACAAATGAGTAAACTGTACAAGGTCAAAGTACACAGAACCACGAGTAAGTATCCATAACTTAACATTAAATACCGTTTGTAGACAACTTCGAAATAGCCTGCCGATATGAAGGCTTCCTTTAACAACTTTTGCGTTGCTAGTTCCGAGATTCGTACACCCAGGGGATCCCCAACCTTTTACTAAAGCGAATCGGAAGTCACAGTGAGAAGACGGTGAATCTGCAAACAAACTTCATTTATTTGTTTACTCACCGTTCACAACCGGACCTGAACACAACGACTAAGGGCCCCAGGGAGCTGGACGTGACAGAACCTTCTACACAACCGCACGACAGCCGCCAGAGAAGAAAAATGTCAACGGAAATTCCAGTCAACCTTCAAGATTCAAACAAGTGTCAGCCTGGTTGGGCGGCGTTCCTAACTGTGGTAGTTGAAACATTGCTATCTTAGTGAATGTGTTCTACAATTGTACAGATGGCGCGGATCCACTGTACGGCTACGAGTAAAACTGCGATACCTACGTCAACACACCAACCTTGGTGTTAGTGGTTTTTAGTAAATTTACATTCACGAGGTAATGTGAACCGGCGCGGTGGCACTGGTAAGGCAACTCTCACGTCGCACGGAGTTCAGGATTTTTGTGACGTCGAAGCTGATCTCACTACACGAGAGAGAAAAACAGCGCCACAGAACAAGTTCGGTGAACGATTGATAAATAATTCCACACGCAGCGCGTGTTGATGAACTTTGAGCGTCTATAGATCGGCTGATACGCAGAGCTAAAACATTTCGCCGTGCAGTTGCTTTGCTAACTAAAAAATCTTCACGAATGAAGAAGACAGAGGTGATGCGCGGCGACTGCCGTTTATTCATGTAGACGATTAAATTCAAAAGGAGACGTAACATTTTTTAGATGAGTGTACAGATTTTTCACTGTAAATATATGATATTATCCGATGCTGGATATTTGATGCCATTTCTATACTTCTTGTGTAAATGTTAGTGCCTACACATCAAAATTTCTGATTTTCTCGTTTTATCTCAATGCGTCACTTTTCATAAAGGCGTATGCACAGTGTGGTTTAACTTCATAAGCCGGTGGGTTGTCGTGATCTATTTTTTGGTGTCCTTACTCTATTGCGCAATATTGATTATGTTCAACAGGGAATAAAATATCGCCGCTGGGTATCAACACTTCGCCGGAAGTGGAAGCAATTCATACAGTTGAATAAGTGCTTCGAATGTGGACAGGCTTCAAGTTGGTTTCACGAGACAAACTGTCCACATTTCGCTAAACCGAATGCTGCACTTTCCGGTTTGATATGACTTTTCAAATCTATTCTAAAAAGCGAACTGGGTGTTCGTGAACAGCCACTCCTGAAAGTAGTAGGATCCAACAGTGCCGATGCATCCGCCTTACACATACCCGAGCCGCCTTATGCAACAACGTAAAACGAACCACTTGAGGGTAATGATGGAGGCATTGTCTTGAAGCTTCCCTGTGGGACCGCTGTGTTCTCTCTCAACTTGTACCGAACGTACAGTTTTGCGAAACATTGTTGGTTGGTTCCTTCGAGAAAACATACCACTGGAAGACAAGCGAACGATACTGAAATCTATGAGATATCACTACTTCCAATTATCGAAAGACCGTCGGACGCTAGTGGGCACACCGAAAATGAAATATTACGCATGCGGAACAATGAACATCGCCATGTGAACTGTAAGCTCATTTCTTTTTGTCTCAAGTCCCAAAAATACCGTTTTATTAGCCTTCGTAATGGCCTCACTCATTACTGTTTGAAGTGATCTTCATAGTTGGCACCGCCATGTGCTACTTCGCCTTTCACTAACGTTATCAGATTCTGTGCCAATTTCTGGCGCCGTGCCTGCATCTTCGTTTTTTAACTGAGGCATCACTGTGCTGTCTGTATCCTTGTCTGGTCCACTTTTGTCCGAGTTTTCTGATTGATCAGAAACCCTTCAAATAGGATCTAGTTTTGGCCATGTCTTTGGATTGAGTGACGTGAAAAGGACTCTGTCTGGAGGCTGATCTTTTCTCTATGTTTGTACGTTAACCTTGGGTGTTTGGGTTGGCCGCAAAGTTTCGAATCATTCGTGCGCACTCCGCAGTCAGTTGTCGACTATCATTCACTGTCGTTCCGTCAACTGCCGTTTCACTGACCGTTATTCTGTTGTCTGTTTACGAGCTCGTAGGCCGTAGACCCCGTTACAACGTATTCGTAGGCCGTAGATCCAATCACAACAGTCTAAGTTGCGACTTGCAACTATCCCTCTGGCACAGAGATTCCTCCCCCGGCGAAATGGAACCATCAAAAGCGGTGGCTTTCTACTTCCGTCTGTCACCCATTGAACCCAGTGAACCCGCCGAACATTTCGGATCATCGGAATAAGCATAGATACATTACAAGTCCGCGAGCCAGGTAGGTCGGAATATTAATTATAATTATGTGCTTCCGATTTTAAAATGCATTCACATTTTGGCTGTTATCCCCAGTGTGGCACATCAACCATAATTTGTACCCCGAACATCATGATGTTCGGTTAGTAGCCTGTGGTTGGAGTAATTGTGCAAAAAGCGATAACTATTTAGTTGCCGCTTCCAGCACAAAAACTCGATGTGCAAAGAAATGCGCTATATGCGAAGAAACCAATTTACCGATTGGGACGCAGTACGCTTGTGACGATGGGCACTGAACGTGCATGAATTACTGTCCTTCGTCAATTGTCGCTCGTATTCTTGAACTGGCGGGCAGTGTGGTAGACTGAGAGGCAATGTAAACGAAGCAGAGCAATGAATAAGACGAACTGGAAGTAAACCGCGTAGTAGTCATTAGAAGGGCAAAGTCTAGTGCGTAGGTGAGCCTTTATACAGTAAAAATATTTTGGGGTCAGCTCCCATTTTGCCAACATCCGTCCCCTAGAGATAATTACGTCCTTGCCTATTTTTGCCCGCCAACAACCACCAGAAGCTTCGGTAATGCTTTAAAATACGATAATTAGTCAGATTTAGCCTAATCTGGAACCAACGGCAGTAACCAAAAAAAGAATCAAGCTCGGACTATGCTGTGGCTCATTTGGCGGTGCGCCAAGCAAAACTTTACGAAAGTTAGTCGTAGAGAACGACTACCTCAGCTATCGTTGGAGAAAAAATCCCACATATTCTGCCTTTTTACCTTAGTATCTCGTACAGGGGTGAAAATCACCGAAATATGTGTTACGGAGGCGTGTGTGTTTGTTTTAATTGGGCGATGAATTAAAACAATCTAAAAGTGTGTTAGTTTTCGAATTTCCGCATGGCAGGTTTCGGTTGGCAGAAATAACGCTGAAATGCAGAAATAATTTGTATATTAATATACTGGAGAATGCAGAAATTGTTTATCATATCAATAACTGATGGCTCTGTTTTATTTTTAGAACATGGATTATATTGAAGCATGCAAGGCCGTTTTCCAAAATCGTGAAGTTCACACTTTCTTACAGATCCAAGAGTGTTTGAAAAGGTACATGAAGGTTGTTGGTGTTATTTACGTTCGCGGAACGAGCCGCAGATAGGAGTCTGTTCCGAAATACGATAGGGTAAGGTGATATGGAACCCTGAGGGTCGTCTAGATTTTCTATCACTGTACGAAGTACAAAAGACAGGAGATTGAATGCAGAGGTGTGGGACGTGTTAAGTGAGTTGATATTTATCTTGTTTAATAACTTATTCTTCGCGATACCTGTTGCGAATCACGATTTTACATGGTCCGAAGAAATGACCGTCTGGTTGTTAGCTCTTTCGAGTTGGAGCGCATCCATCCACCTAATTGCCTGGTATGCGAGTCTCATCCTACCAATCGCAGACTTACAGCCAGTGAAATGAATGTCTGTAGGAGGCTTTTCGGGTAAAATACACCAGCTTCCGACATTAAGCAGTATTTCACGGGCGGTCACGAAAAGCTTATTACAGCGGCTGACGTTGGATACATTCGAAGCAAGTTGATACCCACATTATCCAGTGAGTTTTCGGGTGTATTATTTTAACTGAGCCTCAGATAACCTAGCGAAAGTGCTCGGTGATATTGCGGAGAAAGGTTTCCGGCGTACCGTGCTAGATGAAAACAATGGATGTATACATATTTGCTTTACTCAGTGGACGTAGGTTAAGTTGCTCGGACTCTTTCCACATGTGGTGAACGTAGATGCCACACGCGGGGCCACCGGACACAGGTGAGTCGTCCAACATTCTGATTTTGCTGAGGTTTAAAGCTATGTCAATTCCTGGTTACCGATGGCATGGGACATGACCGATCGGTGACGGACAAGTACGTGCGTAGTGAGAAATATGCTTCATAACGTAAGCTGTTCTAGCTGTTCCAGACCTGATGGGTAAGCACATATCGATGAAGACGTTCGTGATGGACAAAATGGCTGCGCAGATGAGGGCAGTCCATGTGGCGTTCGACTGTGACATTCTGCTGTACTACTCCCATGTACGTTACGCCGTCCGAAAGCATGTAAGTGAATAAACCTTCTTTGCATTATCATCAATAGACATCCGACATCTCTTTAATCGACTGGCCATAGCAGACAATAAACAGGAGTAATTTGCATGGTTACACAATCTACGTTATACGTTCAAGCATGGCTTACATATAATCGACGGAACAGATTAAACGTTCGTGAACTATTTGTGAAATTGGCCTTACATCGAGCCGAAATGGGCTATTCCTGCACAAGGTAATGGTGTACACTTCGGATTCCGCACTAATAATCTCCTTGAGAATGCTAACGGAGGATGGAAGAAAAGAACGCACTCAGGGATTGATTGGCTACTGCCATTAAAAAATATGCGTACAGAGCGAGTGTCTCATGCGAAAATTCGAAATGCAGACGACTTATAGATGCGATCATCGTGAACTTGCTCGTGTTGATTTGTACGTGAAGAACATTCTTTACAGAATGACCACATTTGCCAGCCATCAAATCCAGAAACATCTGAACAAACGAATCCCATGTTTGCACTTCCAATCACCTGGTGAATCCAAGGTAAGCCCTTGCATATTGGTCACCTTGAACATTGCAGCTGCGGGTTCAGCATGGTGACAAATGTCTCGTTATGGATAGCTTACAAGGGACCTGCGAGTGTTTTTCCATCGATCAATGTGGCTTCCTTGCATTCATATTCTGTCGGTATTTCGAAAGCCTTCTTTTCGATACAGTGAGCATTTTTGTGCTGTTAGTTTGCAGAGTATGACCTGCCAATTCGCCGGTTAGTAGGCCCGAAGCTTCAGCCGCTCGTTCCATCGAAAGTCAACCGGCACCACTTACTAGCAAAATTACGTTACTTCAGCAGTCACATGTCTGTAACACCTTTCAACCGTATCATTACTTTCACCAGCAAAACGGTTGGACGTGCAAGGGCTGACTTACCTTTGTCTGGCTTCCCGATCATTATACCTTCGGGCAACCAGCAACCAAGGTGTGTGAAGGAAATTCAAACGGGGCTGCCACGCGGATATTGCGGTGAACCAGTGCAGACGGACAGCTATCGTCGTAAAACCGATGAGCTCATCTTCCATTTCGACTGCATTCAAACCGCCGACACACGGGAATGTCCATTCTATGGCAAACAACTTCAGCTGCCGTTAGCAGGTAGACGAGTGATTTCAATTCATACTTTTCAGTTCCGTCAACTTCAGTTAACGTTTGCGCACACCCACTGAACAGATCTTGCACGACGTCCGTCGTGAGTATCGACTTCAACGTGTCCGCGGACAACGTGCCCTGTGCATGGAAGCCCGAAAATCCGCGAATGGGCCTCATCTGAAGTGGTTCGTTTGTTGATGTCATCCAGCAAAGTAAGTTAATTTACAAACACACACATGGTTATCTTGCAGATATCGGACTTGATGAAAGCGATAATCAGGATCTTCGTTGATAAACCATCTTCATCTGGAGAATGAAATCGCACGAACGAACAGCCCCATGACACGCTGTTAAAAGCTGGAAGAAGTATGTACCCCGGTCCCAAGTACACCATTCGTATCAAAATTCGCCAGCCCTCAGAGACATCGCTCATACAATGGAGTATGACATAAGTCGCAAGGTAGGACAAATAGATGGAGTAGTTATGTGTATAAGCATGGAGTACAGTTTGGCATAACTCGTAAGGTCTGACAAATGAGTGGAGCAATCACAGGTATATATATGTACAGCCTTTACGGTCTTCATGTGGTCTCCGATATACATTCTATCAGTATTCAACTTACGCTCATGGCGATTCGGAAATTAACTTTGCTGTGAATATTTCACACTGTCGATAGCAGTCAATAGCAATTAATGCCAAACATACCTAGGAAAACACCACCGACGTACTTAATTTTTGCACATAGTACTAAGTGTAGCAATGGTTCCCACTATATATCGCGTTTGCAGCTTTATAAAAAGCTTAGCCTGTATGGCCGAACAGTAATCTGATCGTCGAAAAAAATCAAGTTTTCCTGTAAAACTACATTAGCATTTCAAGAAAGGGATATATTTCTATTTTCAGGAAATCGAATTCCATCAAAATAGGATATTCACTTGTTTGCTCGAGGAAGTTTCTAAATTTTGTTGAATTTTTCATTAAGTGTCACATCACTGAACACTGCAATTAGAATTGCAGTGGATCTAAACATTTCCCAAAATTCAGGTGTGAATACGAGGTCAAAAGGGTGATGAAAATGAAAGCGATTGAATCACTAGTTCGTTAAGGTGCGCTGGCTTAGAATTCCACTACCCCGAATGGAGTATCCAATGGATACAATCTGTCCTGTTGTTCCCAAATAATTTCGAAGGCCACAACTGAGATATTTCCGACGACAGATAAATAGGGAAGTTTGCCGAAATAGCCGGGTGATTCCGTTAACTTCTAACTCTCCAAAAATCTGTTTACTAACGACGCTGGACGCAGAGAGAACGCAGGGCTCGCTACCCGAGAAGTTTTAATCCGTATTTATTGATTATTGATTGGATCCATTAAATTGGTTTAAACGTCGGCTGTATATTTGAAGTCGAGGAAATTGAAAAGCGTGAATAACAATGAAGATTATAAAATAAAAAATAGTGCACAGAACGTTACAGAATATTAAAACGTACACCTTGACCACAACCGATTTGCACTATTTTCCCTGCTGCAACTTGTCTGAATAATATAATAACCCGGAAAAATTTAAAACACCATTATCCTAGGGAATTCACGGGTACTTTCTCTCCACGGATTCGATGCAGCCAAAAACTCCTAGTGTGTTAGACAATATTCGTGAAAGTCCAAGTTAAAAGACTTTGAGGAATAGATCACCGTCCGAATAATGAGGAAAATAGCCGGGATTACGGTGCGTGCACTTACTTGACCATTGAAAAAGATGATACTGAGTTCATCTCGGGCATCCTATAGCAGACTTACCCAGAACCATGCGTGAGGAACCGATAGGCAGGAAAACACAGTTACAACTGGACACTAAAAGAAGCCACGCGATCGCTGCTCATCGCAGCTCCATCAGACTGTCCATGAAAATAAACATATTGGTTATGCACGACCGGTTAGGAGGAAGCCATGCTGGGTACAGAAAAAAGATGGGCTGAAAAGAAGTGGTTAGCGATGGTACGCTTTATTAAGCGCTCCATTATCTTGCGCGGAATACTAGTGAGACTGACTGGCCGATAGCCAGCCGGAAAGTGCGGGCCACCTGCTTTAAGTATGTAGGTGACCGTCGCCTCTTTCCATGAATCAGGGAGAATGCCGGTCTGCAGTGTCTATTTAAATGGCTTATCAAAGGGTTCTGTCAGACTAGCGGTTGCTTCTTTGAGAATTCTGGGATGGATCTTGTCAGGACCCATTGCACTATATGAATTCAGCTTAAATAAAAGGTCCTCAACATCCAGCACGGAAAACTCGGCAGTAACGAGTGGTTGCCGGAAATTCTGCGGCTGAAAGATAAGGCGCCAATCCGGCGGTGCGACGTTGTAGACTGCCGTGCAGTATTCTTTAAGTAATTCGCTCACAACTACAGAATCAGGCGGTTCCCCTGTCTGGCAGTCGCAAGGAATAAACCGAGGGTTTATTCTGTCTTAGTTGTCGCATATGCTCAAACAAGAAGTTTTTGTTCTCGCGGGCTTTGAGGAAGACTTTTCCTTGTACGCGTTTGGTGTGCTCACGGATTTCCCGTCCACACTTATTGCCGGCTATGCGAACCGCGTTTAGGTACTCCAGGTTTCTCGTAAGCTAAGCTTCGCGAATAAGTAGGAACGGTCATCAAGGAGACGACGTATTCTGCACGGAAGAGGTGGACGGTAAGAGAAGGTGCACAGTTTGAGCGGCACAACTAAGTCGTCCACTTTCTCAGTTTCACTCTGAAGTGCGCAATAGTTCAAGTCCATGTAGTCGTAATCACGAACTGACGAACCCGGGAAGCTCCTCGGGTTGTTAAAACCAATTGATGCAATTAATGCAACATCTCACCTTTTATACTGAATCTGTGGAACCGGTGAACTAACAGCTTCGCTGGTGCGTGCATCAAACGTTTATAAATTGCGACCCTTTTCTTTTTGGTCGTGCCGCCTTTCGCGCTGCGTGTGATCGGTAGAACGTGAGTACCTCCGTTATGGTTTGGCCAAAAATAACTCGTAGATATTGAAGTTGTTGAAAATTTGTGATATGTTGCAGAATCTAAAATATTAAAAGTCTATTCCCTAGAGATTTCTTCGTTTTAATTTTCCGAAGAAGCGCGGTTGTTTAATGGCATGGGGGTTAATGGAAAAATAACGTAAAGCAGCATTCTACGTTACTTCGGAGAACTGAAGGTAAAATGTAATGAAATTTAACGTCATAGACGTGGAAACACATGCTTTTATTTACATTTTGGCGTTATTAGGCAGGAAAGCGTGATTATAATTTCGACAATGGAACTGTTGTTGAAACATGAGTACTAAGCTTTTCATAATACTACAAAAGTGAGAGACGCTTATAACCTATTATAGCGTAGGACAATTCACCATGCTTCACCACTCGTTGGTGCAACTGTTGTTAACTTTTCCATGGAATCAGGATGTACGCTGGAGTGGAAACAAGGTGAACTGCTGAAGGAATTATATTAACGAACACTGTCAGCTGGAGAGACTACGGTATTTATAACGGCAATTTTGTAGTTCGCCGGTATATTGCTTCAAGACCGAAGCGAGTTGAAAACGGCCATTTAGACGCAAGAAGAGATTTTTCAAATTTCCCATGAAATATTGATACGCACATTGTCCATATTTGCACTTTTGTTGGAAAAAATGTGTCGACATTTTTTTCGCAAAAGCATCATGTTAGCTTTCCTCATCGATTGTACTTCCTGAAAATGCATCCGTCTGAATTTCCGTGGTAGAACACATAGCCTGTTTGGCAGAAACACTCAAATTCCGTGTGGTTTTGCAGTTATGATTGAATTTGTACTCGTCGACCACGTTGCGTTTACATTGCATTGTACATGAAATATTACAGAAATTCTTAATGAAAGCTAGGCCACCACGGTCGGTGATTAATTACTCACCTGAATTGTGTTCAGCTTGATTCCTTTATAGTATTTCCATTGGAAAAACGTTTACGTTTTCACCTGGATGTTTCTACCTAAGGTATGGTGTAAACATGGATAACACGTCCCAACCTATCAGTAACAACGTGCGTATTGTTTTGTTTATTGCTTATTGACTATTCTTGAATATAGCCTGCCACGTGTACTCGAGTCAGTGCTCATTTATCTGACGGATAATGGCCAAATTTGATATTCATTATTTATCCGACGAAAACATTGATCCCCACTTCTACCACTTCAGCTACAATCCTTCTATATTCGTATCATGGACGATTATGATTCCGATGACAGTTGGTTTATGGTTTCACCGGCTACAGACTTCACTGACGGCTGCCAGTATGTCGTCTCATTTTTGACCAGAGCTGAAGGAGATCATTATAACTTATACGCAACTGTCTAAATACACGTATATTCTGAATTCTGCCGATTTCTGCTTATCAACGTTGATCATAGGTTAGGTGAACTGGACAGTGGAGTTACTTGTGTGAACGCAAACTACATAATTAAGCTTTGATCATGGCTTACGTGAACTGGACGGTGCAGCTACTAGCATGAATACATGTGACACACTTAGACGTTGGTCATAGCCTAAGTGAACTGGACGATGTAGTATCTGCAAACGTGAATGCCAACTACTCGATCAGGCGTTAAACACAGCTTGAGCGAACAGGACGGAGCAACTACTAGCATGAGTACTGTGACATAATTATCCGTTGATCATAGGTTAAGTCAACTGGACGGAGTAGCTGACAGTGTGACCGCATCCCAATTATTTTGGCGTTGATCATAGGTTGTGTGCTGGACGGAGCAGCTACTAGCGTGAAAGCATACTACATACTCAGGTGTTGATCACAGGTTAAGTCAACCGGACGGGACAGTTACTAGCACGAATACATATGACATGCATAAGCGTTTATCACAGGTTAAGTCAACTGGAAAAAAAGATTCAGGCGTTTAGCTCTGTCCACCAAAATCTGTCAGTCACAGTTGGGTACGAGGATGAGAACAATTTGCCCTTCTTGAACATCCTTGTTAGGTGCCGTTAGGACGGTTCTATCGAACGTTCTGTGTACCATAAGCCAACATGGACGGGACAATACATGAATTTTGTGCGGTTTGCTTCTTTTGTATACAAAAGATCTTTAGTGGGCACACTGTTTTACAGAACATCAAGAACATACTCCGAAGGCGGATTACGAGCCGAGCAACCAGTGTTGTATGAAACGCTTCGTGCTAACAATTTCCCCGAACGTTTCATTCAGAAGTGGAGCAAATTTACTCCTACTCGATTGCCGAAGTGGACAACGTCGCCTTCAACATGGAGGGCTCACTTCGGCTTGATGTGCAACCAATTAAACAGCAATTAATTCAGAAACTTCTCATCCGTTCGGCCGATGATATACAGATAACGTTTAAGCCTACAATTAACAGCGTAACGGTGCAACTTACTCTTCCTCATTTTCGCCCGTAGTCATTCGGTGGAAGAGAAGACGACTGCGAAAGCAGTTTGTCTTTCAGCAAATGTGACGGACGAATTTTGCCCACTTACATGCTCACGTACGGCGCCGCCCACATGAAAGTAGCACAGCGGGATGTCACAGGCGAACACTACACGGGCTGCCCTCATCTGCGCAGCCACCTTATCCACGAAAAATCTTTCACCGAAATTGGCTCGCCCTTCGTTTCTCGAAAAATTTCGAAAAGTCTACATAGTGAAGCATATTTTTCACTACGAACATACCCGTACATCATGGGTCGGCCACGTCCCATACCGTCTGTCACTATGAACTGATGTAACTTCCAACTTCGAATGTATGAGGAAATACACAATGACAAACTTGTCCTGTTTATCCCGTGAGTTGCATCCACATTCACAACATGTGGGAAACGTCGGAATAATTCAATCTGCACTAGCTGAGCGAGGCACCTATCGGTTGTTTTCATCCCTCAGATTGCACACCACACCTATAGCACTAACCACCAACAGCACCACATCAAGGTTCTCTAACATACAGTGATAAATCTTACGTAACAAACTCACTTGACATTGCAGGTTTTAATTTGCGGTGGATGTTTCCAACGTCAGCGGTTGTGATAAACTTCCCACAAACATCTGCTACATACTGCCTAATTTCGGTAGTTAGTGTATTATACTGGAACAGTCTCATGCACTCGTTCAGTTCACCGATTGTGAGTCCACGATCCTTAGGATGGGACTCATATAGCAGACGATTGAGAGGGTGGTTGTGCTCCAACTCGAGAAAGCTCGCAACCAGTCACGCATCTCGTTGGACCACAGGAAATGGTGATCTGTAACATGTGTTGCGAGAACTGGTTCGTCGAAACTAACAACAGTTAGCCCACTAGACACGTCGCACACCCCTGCAAACACTCCTAGGACTTTTGTACTTCGTACAACGATAATAAATCTGCGCGGTTTTCAGGAAACCACATCACCTTACCTTGTCGTACTTCAAAGCAGTTTTCGACCAACGGCTCGTCCCACGAGCATAAATAACGCACATTTCGTCCACGTGCCTCTGAAGACACTCCTGAAAGTGTGAGAAGGTGCGAAATTCACGATCCTCAAACATCGCCTTGAAAACGGCAGTATAATCCATTTCCTACAAATAAAAAATAAAAAACTGGAAGTGAAATTTAAAATATGATAGAAGTGAAGAAGTACATCGAAAATAACCCCGGCATTCTTGTGATAGCAATTATACACGAAATCGACCACGACAACGGCAGACATACCAGTTTTTGGAAAACAATTACGAGAAAGTGGTTTTTAATTAATGGTCAGCTGAAAAAAGATATGAGGCCATGACGCAGATTCGGACGATTTCAATTTCTGCATCAGCTACCAAGCCATTAAAACGATTTATTCCAAGAAAAAAATTTTTCAAAACACGACATCTTGGGAACTCAAATTCTACGGCTAGCATTCATGTATGTTGCCGACATATTACATAGCTTCCTTATGGTTTAAGCATTTGTTGCCATGTGCCGCATGTAATTGTTTGTTAGGCAATTATCCGTTACACGGGATTCGTCTTGAAGGTCGTTCTAAAGGCAAAACGGTCTTTTTGGCGCGAATTCTCGATTTGTAAATATTTTTTCAAAATTTTAAAATCGGAATTTCAGGCAAAGTACCTACAATACATCAATTGTAAATAAGTGTTGTTCATAAAAAAATTATAATACATCGAATAAGTCTAAAGAATATTGGCTTGGTGATGAAAAATTTTCCCTCCATTTTCGCGAAAAT
>LUCH01002702.1:64554-77135 GCA_013368495.1 Paragonimus heterotremus | reverse complement strand
CAAACCATGTACTTCTATGTTTATAGTGTACTGACAAAGTGATCGTTTGAAGAACGGACTGTAAGTCACATATCAGAACGAGTAACAAGCTCAAGTGACAAGCCGTCTGTGGGGTTTTTAGAAATAAACTCAAGACACTGGATTGTTGTATTCTTGAATTTTGTATGAAACACCAGCCAACAATTGTCATTTTTTCTCGACTATAAAGGTGCGTTCGATTCAATCTGACGGTCCACAACTCTAGAGTCATTTAAACGCAGGGTTGTCTTGGACAAGTGTGTGTGAACATACTGTCGACACTTTACTACCATACTTCAGCAGCCTGACAATTTTAACATCAAGAGCGGCGTACACTAAGACTGTTAACTTTCACCATTCTTGTTTAATTTTGTCATAGACAAAGTAATGGAGGTCTGTCTGTAGCATTCAAAAGATGCTGGCGTGGACCTCCTACCTGGCGAATTAGTGACTCTTCGTGATTATTCTGGCTACATGAGGTGGCTGTCCGACAATTTTCAGGCAGCTAAGTAGTTCGGAATGAGTTCTGTCAACTCAAAGTCCCAAGTGTTTCTGAAGGACCGTTGTGATTACATAGATTTAACGTTAGATATTGAAGTGATGGAGGTTGCAGATCAGTTTACTTATCTAAGACTTTGTATCAACAGCAACGGAAGTATGGTCAAGGGAACAAAGGCTTTTATCTCTAGGTCAGTATTCACTAATTTAGGGCATCTCCGGAAGCAGAAAGGAGTCTCTCTCAGGCATAAGGATGGCAAGTACAAGACAACCGTAGGGGCTGTATTTAGTTACGGTTCCGAACTTTAGCCTGTCTAGATAGAAGAATAATCTCCAAGTATGTGATTACGGATGTTTGTGTTTAATCGGTCGTATGGGGTGGCATCAACGAGTAAGCTGCAAACAGATTAGGAAGCGCGTATTCAACAGTGATTACAAAGTGAGTTCTGTTGTTCAGTTCACAAGTTTACACATAATTAATAGTTCAGGCGTTGTACGAAGAATGTTAGCTAGTCGCCTGTCGCACCAAGTACTCTTTGTAGATGCTGTTGTCGATTGGCGTTAGGTGTAGAGTGAATAGATGATAGCCTAACGTACATAAATGAGATCATTCACAAAAGGGTTGATCACCCGGACTAAGGCCCTCGTGACTAACAGTGTAGGTGGGTGGGGGCGATAAGTAAGATATCGACTAATCTTGCACAATGACATGAATGTCGTTGTTTGGCCTAGTTGTCTATATAACAAATGTACTTAATGACGCGAGGAAGTGAAACTTCTGGGGGAGTTGACTTGACAGTGATGTCTTGTGTTCAGTTGTAGTCCACTTGTCTGTTTACAAACTGTAGGTGCCTTGATGTTGAATGTTTGAATACTGACAGTTGTTTTTAGTAGTTAGACCACCTCTCCTCCCTCTTTTTCCTTTTGTCTTCTACGACATCGGATATAACATAACCTATTTGGACCGATTCAGTTTATCAACAAGTAGCAAGGTCATTCACGGACGTATTCTGCATCAATAGGTGGCACTTTCTTTAGGTTATTCTCAAAACCATCATCATCATGAGTTTTTATGCTGTTAGACACGAGCTCAAACATTAGGTCTACCAGCTAACATTTGACTGTTTTGGGAATAAATTATTCATCATAAAGGTTGTCTTGAATTTCTTTTGTTGAGTCACAAATCCTCTGTCAACGTAAAGTCTTATCAGGCATTCCACCTTCTTCACTTAACTAGTCGTGAGACGATGGTGCGCTATTGTCAGAACAAATGAATTAAATCCGAATCTTCTCACCACCACCACCCTCCCGTCGGCTTGATTGAGCATCGCAGTAGAGTTTTTTAAACTCAACCGAAACGTTAGGACGTTTTAATGCAATTAGCTCCACTTATCCTTGTGGATGCACTTTATCTTGGATGATTGCACTGTTTGCATAAGTCATTAGAACGCTCGTAGGAAAATTGGTTAATTCGAACTGGTTTGTGTGCGCGCAATCACCGGTTTTGGCATACTCGTCTCGTTGAGAGAAGACCCAGTTGCTGATACCGTGGTATGCTTGGGTAGCCTAGAAATGCAAATCGCTAAAGGCTCTGTCGGGCTAGTATTTTGACAGTCTTGATGGCGAAAAACGCAACACCAACACCCACATGCACTCTCCCTCAGATTGGTACTAACCTGTCCGATTGAGCTAATTAGTCCCCCGCACTCCTAACTGTCCTGGTAAGCGGCTGTCCATTTTTTGGTAAGTTGTCTGCATAGAAGCATGGGACGTGCGGCCTGATGCATCGGTAACGTAACCACAATCTAGGGACCGGAATGGAATGGCGGGCGGGCGGGCACTACACACACATGCACACACACATTCTTGAATACAGGCAGTTGTGACAACAGTTAGCAGGGAAAAAACGTGGTGGCGCGTAAATCGCCGGCTCAGATTTCTCTCTGTCGATCCAGATGGATGAGGAGATATAGAGGGTGTAACAGCCAATTACCGCCACGGCCTGTTAGCGTGATGACAGGCGTTGGTTTTTAGAGTAAACACGTCCAGATGGGCACTATGGTGAGGTGGGGCGTTCGGAATTTGAAGCCAGCGGTTAGAGGACATTCCATGCGATAGCATGCAAGGGACAAAGTGAAATAGTTGGACTGTGAATAAATAAATTAATTATTTCTATATTCTGCGGTAGGCCAAGTCTGAAGGATTTCGTTGTGTGTGTGTGTGTGTGTGTGTGTGTAGGATAGAGAAATGAGTGCCATCGTCTTCTGTTTGTAAAACAGTTCACGTGTGGACTGAAATGTAATGCTTAATTAAGCAGGTGAACTAAAGTGAATTAGGAACGGAGGAAGATAAATGAGCATTAGTCGGCCAATTTTTTGACGGTTTCAATTAAGTGTCCCATTTCGTAAGTGCCGAAACAAAAACAGATAGAAATGGTAAGTGGTTTTGTTTTCTACCAACAAATATGTGGATAGTTGGAGGCTACTTTAAGAAATTTTGCAGAGGAACCACGTTAGTCAGTCGTGATCATTTCTAGCAGTCATTGAGTTTGAATGTGGATTGTACCGGTGTACGTGATCCTCAAAGTAACTCAGTAGTAAAGAAGCTTGTCTACTAAGTGCATGCGTCATTTCTATTTGGGTTCGAGCAGACAGACCAGGATCCAACCCACATACAACCTTTCTTATCACATGACAGCCTACGTCATGTGGTGTGAAGGCTGTTACCTTAACTACTGTGGCACTTCAGCCACGTAGCTTCCATGCTTCTGATTGAAAGCAATTGTAAACGGGGATCGATGGTCCAGGCTAATATACAGAAAACCACCACAATAGTAACACAATTCAATCAGTATACGATATTTCTCTGATCCATTGTTTCAAGTCGAAAATCGAGTAATTATTCGATGACGAAATGTGGTAGGAACTCAACAATCTATATCACGCGCGTTGTGGTTATTCATGCTGATCTTATTAATTGTTATCGTCTCCGAATAAAATGTGTTTAAACTCCCTACCGCCATCATAAGGGAGATATTTTTTTTACACTGTTTCAAAGAATACGCGGCATTTCGTTGGAATATAGTTTTTGCAAGCATTTATATGGTACGTGGCAATTTTCCGACTTTGGCTAGAAACCATGCATGGACAGGACCGAACTGTCCCACTCTCAAATTTCACGGAACATGGAAACTCAGTGTGAAGTTGAACTGAAATTTTTGTCGATGTGTTGCCTTAACAGATATGCGAGACCTACCAAGTCCCAATGTGTTCAAAAACCAGATCAGTTTGTGTTGATCGATCAGCCGACTGGTTTTTGCACCGAATGTGACCAGATAAGCTCGATGTGCAGTAACCACATTCACCCGAACCGACATTTGGTGTGAAGAGAGATGCACATCGTGATTCCTGTCAAAATTCCAACAGACCGCCGAAATAATAGCCCCGTCTTTCAAAGATCCGGCAACTTACGTTTCTATTGCCAACAGCTTAGTGAGTTTGCTGGAAGGTAGACAAAGTTTGCTGTAGACAAAGCCATCATAAGTTAT
Source organism: Paragonimus heterotremus (assembly GCA_013368495.1). Lineage (NCBI taxonomy): Eukaryota > Metazoa > Platyhelminthes > Trematoda > Plagiorchiida > Troglotrematidae > Paragonimus > Paragonimus heterotremus. Next base: position 73,072 of record LUCH01002702.1, on the reverse strand, counting down.
CGATTGTCTTTTCGCTAACAAAACAAGTATGGTGGCGTCATCCGGTGTTAAGCAGTGAGCGTTTTATTTCGCCACCCCGAGATAGCTTCTGTCCTCAGCCAAGAGCCACATTCGAAGAGCACTAATTTTTGATCGGTGATCAGCAACACGAATTTTACAACCTAAAATTGTCAATACTGCTTTCACAAGAAAATGACCAACGATCGTGGACAGATACACATATACCATTAAAACACTCTCATTAACTGGTTTACCAATTCACTTTTATGTTAAGTACACACTGTGACAATGTTCATCAATGTTGGCCGACAGGAGCAGACCAGAAGGCTTAATTGCAGGCAAAATTGTCTTGCCTGTGAAACAATTGCTTCGGTCACTTACGCGACGGTGCCGTTCTTTGTCGTATGTGTGTAGGGCTGTAGCAACAGGCATGTAATTGATGACCTCAAGTTTCATCTAGCCAGTTGTGTTGGAGAGATACATGAAATGGTCAATGCATAATGATGAAATTCTTCCAATGTCCTTCATTTACATGAAAACTTCACTGTATATACTTACGTCAACGGCAATGTATGTGTGTGTGGATGCGTGCACGGTAAGTGAACGGCCTATGGAAGCTTAGGTCACCATGGTTACAATGTAATTCACAGGAGTTGTCTGAACCGTCGATTAGCAATCAAAACAGTGCTGGTTGTGCACACACGAGGCAATCAGATTGCGATTGAGAGCAAATATAGAAGGTATGTGGTAATTGAAAAATCGGATGTGAGTTGTTTGATGATGCAGACACGCACGTACACACCTCTCACATATAGAATGTACATACGTTTGTACTCTTTCGTTTTCTAACTATTAAATCAACGCAGACGAGTACCCCCGCCAGCTCATTTCCCGGAAAAATGGTTTGGTCCGGATTTCTGAACAGACAGTTTCTACGAGTGTGCCAGAGAGAGAGTGTGTGTCTATCTAAATCTTATGATGAAGGTCATCAATTGCTTGTTGACCTCGTGTTCGGGTCGGATTGATTGAAACCGGTTTCGATAGCATAGCAACAAGCAATATAAATATTGAAAATGTGAATGTGACCTCAGGAGCTACATTCTTCCTCGTGTATGTGTGTATGTGATCCAATAAGCAACTTTGCATATATTCAAAAACTAAGCCAATTCCTGTGTTCTGAGGGAGGTGATGAGTTTGACCGTTCAGGTTAACATGATCGAGTTCACAAGATTTAAATAGACCGCGATATTTTACAGATAAATTTGTTACCATATAAAGCAAGCCGACTATTTTTCAATTTTAATTAATCGGAATCACTAAAACTTATAGCAGTGAGAATTTGTCGGGCATTCATATGTTCTTGGTGCAACAAATCTGTAGGATTACCCTGGCATGTGATCTACCGAACGCAGCCGGGATTCGGTTCTCATCTTCCGCTTTCTGCCCACAGTGTTTTGCTTAAATGGGTATCTTAGATGTGAAATAAAGTGAGGAAGGCTCGGGTGAATTCCTTTTTATTCTAAGACCTTCACAACTTCATCCAGAGCCCGTAGACTTGAAATCATAATTTACTTGGCAAAAGGTTGGTACAAAGATTCACCATAAAGTTCACAGCAGAACCAAATGAAGAAAGAACATCATATTCCTGAATTAGGGCCTAGAGTTGTCGGGAGAATTCGCTGTACGGTTCATCTGTTGTGATGAGCGGTGTTAAAAATCCGTTCAGTGTAACGACATACGAGTTAACATTCCTACTAGATCGAAACTATTCAGTTCACTCTCTCACATATATCGTTCGACAATTGTCTCAAACTAGCACTGACAATTTGTCAGTAAAATTCTAGTCAGATCGTCTCTCATTCTTTTGAATGTCGAGCTAGCAGAATCTTCCTGCACCTGGGCCACTCAGCATGAGTTCCTTTTCGTCATTCAAGTACACTGATTTCTGTTCAGAACGTTCACACGACATGAGTGTTTATCTGCTTCACGATGAAAATTCATTTTCAATATTAAATAGCTTAACTTGAGACAAACTCACGTTGTCGTCTGTCTTGTACTTTTGAAGAGATTCGGAATATGGCTTAAGTTCAACTCCGAGTGTGATTTAAATAAGGCTGGAAACCATTCTCATTTGCTCATGTTTGTAGAAATAACTGACAAGAAAATCTGGCTTTTGGAGTAGTTTGGCGATTTCAAATGTGCTCGGGTGCATTTGTCTAAAAACCAAACCAACGACTTATAATATTTCATGATGTTCACTCTTAAGCTGACTCTTCACGACCCAGTTTTGCTAGATTGACCTCATTGTGAGGAGAATCTGAAAGAGGTGTGGGCCGTCAACTGTCCACATTCAGTGCCGAAGATCGGTTACCAGTGACATTAGCATCGTTCTTGAAAGAAGGTTTAGATATAGGTGTATGTTAAGTTGTTCACATCCTACAAGTTTGGATGGACACGTCAGCTGCGAATAAATCCCTCATCAAAAGTGATACTCATATGACTAGTGGCTGGGCTGATTAGATTCCTGGCTCTTAACGTGAACGTTTGCCGGGTGGATCCTCCACTCATAGTATCTCTTCCTGATCAGTAGAGACAAAGAAGAAATCGTCGTTGGAATGTCAGTTTGAAGCTGGACATTACGAAATTCTAGGAACATCACTTTCAGTCCATATAACAATAGTCAGTACAAGTCGACAACCCATACTAACAACAACTAGATTACTTACTTATCATCATCAACTCTACAGGTTGAACCTATTAGGGAAAATAAACTAGAAAAGCCCTAGTTTTGCTTTCTCAGTCCAGGATGGTAGTTTATTTGCATTAGACTGGCTATTCTTTTAGACGTATATATGTATATCGGATAATGTGTGTTCAAACACAATCTATTTTTAGCGATATCAGGTACCGTATGCGTAATTCCATAATATGCACACTTTAATCCACCCACTAAAATTAAGGATACTTTGATTGGTTTCTGTCAAATCCAAGTTAGATTTGGAATTAAATGTTTCAAGAAAGCTCTGGATAGAAGTTACAAAATATGTAATATATTTAAGTCCAACAGACCAACGTGTTTTAGGAAGTGGAAGATGGGTTCTTGAAAACACTGATATCACATGCTATGAGATTTTAGGATCGTTCAGAAATAGGATGGTTCCGGATACGAAATGATTATTATACATGTTAGATTACATCTTTGTAGTCGTATTTATCGTTCATCAATTTGATTGTGGAGCCCATCCCGTTTTTAAACCTAGGGGTATGCGGCTTGATAAGGGAGCTGACAATGAAGATATGGGTCTCCGAAGTCGACCGGAGGTTCGGGTTATTTTAATGCAAGAATTATTATTGTGCCGTTTTCATTTGAAAAAATATGTAAGAACTAATGGTTGAAGTATGGGATAAACTTTCATGAATGACACCATAATGACGTCTTAATTTCTCCGTTAACTTTAAGTGGAGACCACTTTCCACAGCCAACATGCCCGCTCCAAGTTACATCGCTCTGATGAATAAATCAGAAGGATTCAGGATGGATTCCCCCATCATTTATGTGAACGTAAACGTTGTCTGGGAATTTCACAACACAACACATGTGCGTTTGGTATTGTATGCATCATATCATACTTTGGTCGCTACGTTTTTGCTCTCGATACCCGCTCCGGTCACTGAAGTATGTGTGAAGACAAAGCGACGCAGTGGCGGGGATGAAGTATGGTAGAACTCTGTATATAATTAGGTTTCTGGATGACAACAGCCTTTGCCAAACCCGAGATTCCTTATTCAGATGAGTCTGGGGGTAGGAAATAGAGCATCCTGAGGCAGCTGGGTGGCATTTTTACTCTAAATCTAACTCACGTCCCAAACGAACACGTGTTTGAAGACTGGTGGTCTTTCACATTACTGTGCTTAGTTCATTGTCTTGTCACGGTCATTTTGCGGCTAACCTCATTTACTCAATAAGAACAAATGGGTACCAAATAGCCGTTTAATACTATCGAATGTAATCACCTCACATAGTTACACGAAAGAAATGAACACCTAGAAAAGCGCAATAGCAGAGTCACCTCTGAAATATTGAATTACCTTGAACATGTTTTCACTACGTATGTCTTTTAGTAATGACTGTATTTTCGATGTCTGGAGAGCCAGAGTGAACAATAACCGGGTACTTGCTGTTAACACTTGATATTTTGTTGACGCAATCTAAAGTTTTCAACATTAAGTAAACCAAGATAATAGCTGTAGATCATTAGCCACCCAAGGTCCTATCACTTGTACCATATAAATATTGATCATAACGCTTCCTAAAGTACATAGGTTTGTATTCGTTGGTCTTGTTGGACAAGTAATTTTGATCCACATAGCTCACGCAACTGCCATTACAGCTATGTCTTTGAAAGCTATAACCACGTGCAACAAAACCGTGAGGTTCTTAGTTGAATGCTTTCTGTACAACTTCCGGGTGTTTATAGATGAGGTGACAGATAACTAATCAAGTTTCTGGTTTCTACTATAAACAGTATGTGAAGAGTTTACTGAAAAATTTGGTTTAAAAAGTCTGAGTTTATGTATGCCTTCAGTTTTTCATTCGAAACACCCAGGCTTTGTGAACATTCAATTATTGCTAACCCACGATATGTTCCGTTATTATCATGCATCTGATACTTCAGTATGGTTAGAAAAACAATCAGCTATACCCAGCGTTAACTGTCCTATGTAATCTGTAATAGATAGGTCGGTTTGAATCCAAACCGCACTCACTTTTGTTTGTAGCATCGCATTCAGGTGACACCCTGTGGAATTGTGAGCAAACGTAAACAATAATTTGACAAAACTAACCATCGGTAATTATACGACTGCATAGTACACCATTTGTGTAATTTCTTATTTGTCAGAGGCATCTTAAAGTTGAAAATTTTCTTGAGTTGCTGAAAGTTAGTTATTTTGTTGCAACTGAAGTTTGGGACAGAAAACTATAGACGTTGAATGGATGAAAGTCCGTCATTTCTATGTAAACCAGTGTTTATTTGGCTTAATATCGAACAACTCGTCTGGCTTGTTGCTATAGAACATAAAATACTGTAGAGTTCAGATTAGGAATTTAGTTTAAAAAGAGATTTTTTATGGAAATTCTTTATGCTAATGTTGGAAAGTTGTCCCATATCCCATGTATTCTTAGGCTAGATTATATTTATTGAGAAACAAATAATCGTTACCTTACAACTGCATCGAATAGTATGTAAAGGAAAATGAAGTGGTAATCAAAAAGCGAAGTGCAATTTTCGGGGCATTTAATCCTTAAAACATTGTTGTTGTTTTCAATATGAGTCATGTTCGTTTGTTCGACACTTATAAATTACTGCGAATTCCATATGATACAGTAGGTTGGGTGATTTACTAGGTCCAAAATTGATATATCTGAGCTTAGCTGGTAAAGTACTTGCGGTGTATGGACATGCTGCTTCCGTCGTTAGTTCGAACCCAGCTAAAGTGCAGATGTATCGTAACTGGATCGTCTCCAGCTACTTTCAAAAATATGTGATAGTCGAGAATTCTGTGAATATTTAAAAAGGGGTCTTTGTATCTTGTTTTGTTTATTCTGACTGTTATAGATCAGCATGCGCAAAGAATGTGGAATATTTCCTTTATGCTTCAAACTTTCGTGAAGCTTGGGGGTTCAAATTATATGTGTGATAGAAGAAAGTACTCTTGAGAGCTTCTTCCGCTTTTTCAACCTTTGTTCTCGTCCACAAACCGAGTGACGAACAAGACCAATAAGTGTCCGATATTTACTCGAATTTCATGGAGAGTGTAAACAACGGTGGATGAGCCAATGGAGTCATTAAACTAGTTGAACTCACTGTCTATGTTTCTAGTGAGAGCCTGAAACGTGTTAAACCGATAGGAGTTTGGATAAAAGGTGACTGGATTTTAACAGTATCAAATTAGTTCATTGTACCTGCTTAGCCCGAAATGCACATCTACTCAGTCTCGCTAGAAGAACGTGGTGGTTCTGGTTCACTACAGGTGACCAGATTCTACATGCATTCAAGTACTCTTTCTTTTAGTGCGTTCAGAGAAAGCACAATTTTGAGGACTTCTTAAAACGAGAGGTAAGTGGAAAAGATAAATCAATACTAGTGGTGTTCGTAAGCACCCAATGAAAGTGCTGATGTGTGGAAGTCTAGTATCATGAAAACGTAAACAGATTACCAACTGAATCTTTTTGACAGAAAACCAGGATCCTCGTTGCATTTCAAGCACTGACGAACTGTCTGATCTACTAAAAACCCGAAAGAATAAACAGTGACACTAACTTCATTATTTAACATTGTGGACAATTCAGCAATTTACCGAAATGCTTGCATAATAGGTAAATAAGTATCCATAAGGCGTATTGATGAGTGATAGAATTGCCTTCACATGCAAGAAGAAAAATCAGAAGACCACAGCTTTCCGGTTACTTACCGGGACGCTTTCCAACACATCACTAACAAAGTGATACAAAATTATATTTTCCAAGCAATCCTAAAGCAAAAGTTTTGACAATGAAGCAGAACGATAATCTGATCTGTGATAAAGTACAGTGCTTCTATAGGGAGGCTCTACAAAGGAAATTGTCGTGCATTGTTCGAGAGTTCTGTTTATGAGAATGCCAAGATAAGGATGGAGTTCAATGCACAACCGTCGACGTATTGGTGTACCGGTTATGACAGTTTCTTAAAAACTGACGAAACTGATTACCGAATCTATTCACTTCCGTTAGTCTACTTGATGTTGTACAGAATGTCAGCCAATATACACGACTGAACATTTCAGATAGCCGAAGTTTTAGGTATTAAAATGTTCCAGAAAATGTTTTTATTCAGCAGCTACCTTTGACTTATTCTAATGTGAATGCAGAATATGATAGCAATTAGTCTTAGATTTAAAAATGAATTGGTTGTTTCTTGAAGTGCCACATTTTTTTAGGAGGCCTTAGCCATAACCTGTTTGGATTTCCGATCAGGTTAAGCAACCTGACAAAAATTGTTCATCTATGATTGAAGGCCGGCTAATCAGACTGTCATGGTGCAGATACTGTTGACAGTTAAGCACAAGGATGTCGCTCAAACTTTTACCCGGTCACCTACTAACATTCCAGGGAGATGCCTCATAACTCTAAGAACTTTTTACAAGTGGATCGCTGAATGAACAGAAGATTGCACGACTGAAGAAAGATTTCATTGCTGTATAAACCCCCTCGGGGACTCACAATACATATCCCACTGTTTAGTGGAGACGTACTGGAAAAAACAAAACTCGACAGCCACAAGATTCAATATGACTACCTTTCCTAAACGAACATCTCTTTTTGTTCATCCACCCTCAGATAACTACATTTATCGCTTGACTTGACAGCGATTTACTGGTTTACCCTTATGGACATGATCAAAAGTTTTACATGACGAAAAAAAATGATCCTGCTGTTCTACGTAAATGTGAATGTCGACTAGCATAAAACCTTCGTCCTTGCCTGCTTCAGTAAACAGGATTCGCACCTACTTGTTAGAAATTACTAGTCGGACACACATCCAAACGCAAGTGTGTTCAACTTGGTGAACTCTGGAAAAACAACCAAGTACCGAATCAATTATGTTGTCCGTGTCATATACACCGAACTGCAAGAGACTGCATCACGAGCAAGCAGGTTTCTTATCAGCCGGAAGGAAACAAGCGAATCGGGAGCCACCAGAAAATGTACTCCTTGTAAACATTTCGAACATTCAATGGTAGGTTTAACATCGGTTGCTAAACCCAAGCAGGACTGAAACGAAATCAATGAATTTGCTACTCAGCAGTCGACTCATGGGTGAGCACAGAAGTAAATATGGGTCTGTTTTGCTGTACAAATATATATTGCGCATGTAGCTCACTCTACCGGTTACAATGCTGTCCCCACTCATCACTCGTCTCGTCTTACTCACTTTGGTTTAGGCTAGACACTAAGAATTTTGATGAATTCACAAACTATTCGATAAACGCCACTTACGTCAATGATTGATAGCATCCGAAACGGATCAGCCTGTCACAATGATCGGAGCCAAAGGACGCCTGCTCTTTAGCCATTACCACAAGCGGCTTGCGCTGCACCACGTGTGGTTCCATTCACGCCAATATATGAGCACAGATACACCTAGACTTTTTTCACTAGACTCATCCGTGCGCAATTACTGCGTATAAGCTCATAAGTTTTGCTTCTTTATTGAGGTTAGGTGCGAACCCTGTGATTACAATGAATCCATCCTCAGAAGTGTGTTGAATATCGGACTTGAACGTATGAGTGTTGCCATCTCTGGACAGTGAATCATTTTAATATTGAAAATTGACCAAATAAACTGAAAATTCATCAGCAAAATAGTTTATGTTCCCTGTTCACTCTCTTCTGTTCCGAAAGATATTACAGTGTATCAAAGGCGCATTATCAGGAATTCCCAGGACCATTAAAGACTAGAGATAAGGTTGCTTAGTG
>LUCH01002702.1:9885-64454 GCA_013368495.1 Paragonimus heterotremus | reverse complement strand
CCATTAAAGACTAGAGATAAGGTTGCTTAGTGAAATGTGTTGTGATCTAAGAAGGCGGACGGCGCAAGGATTATTTATTCGACAAAGCAATACACGAGTTAAGCATTTAAACCAGACCTGTCACAAAACCACTCATTTACACGCGGTATTCGGCCTCAAACAATCTCGGCTGCCACAAACGTCAATGTTCAATTCCATTAAGTAGCAGGACATTATGGACGATGCTGCACTTTGACGATCCTTCCTGCATTTTTCCTGTGGCTTGTACGATGTCAACAAATATGCTCCGCACCTACTGCTGAATAGCCGCGGTATGAGTAGTATAATACGATCGCTCAACTTCACTGCACATGTGAATGAAAATATCAGCAAGGATGAGAACAGAACATTACTGAATAAAAGTTTTGAACAGTACATTTAGAACTCTGAGAAAGCATTAGTTGTAAGCGGAGGTGCGAAGTAAATCAACAGAATAGAAAAACATTTGGCGAAACAGTGCTCATCGGAACCGTGTAATTTGCTTCAGCTTTGTGCTGATTAACACAACATCAGTTACACATAAGACATGAAAGAATCTACTGACCAACACCTGCCAGATTTAGCGCACAACATAGTTTACTGTTAAGCTAACATAGACGGCATTAAGAAGAAGGAAAGGTGTGTCAAACATTCTAGTTAAGACAATAACGAAAAAATATTTCCATAGAGGATGCACTCAAGAACCATGAGAGTTTTCTTGTCATCAAACTGTTTGATGGTCTCACCTTTCGTGAAGAACTGTGAAAAGCTGTGGACTTATTGGCCGTAGCGTAGCATCAAGATATGACGTTCTATAGTCTTCTTCGATCGTGTGTGCTGACTTACCTAGCGATGTCGAACAGAGGGGATACTACCAGAGTAGTTCATAGCACGTCATTATTTGCACTACACCGGAAACAGCAACCAGAATGCAACGACACACTGTTAGGGAGGCTTCTAACTATTGCTCATAGCAGGTTACACTCAAATGAGTTTGCTCAGAGTAAAAAAATAAATTCCGAACACGGAGACCGATTACGGCTAAGATGATTTTCGGATTTTCTTTCGATCTCAAAAACAGAGGTGGTCGGTTTGAATTAAACGCCAAAGTTACGGTGTCTATCTAAAATCTTTAGGTGGACCGTATCTATTTACCAGAATGTAAAAGTGATCATACGGCATAAGATTTTACCTTCACACTGATGAGTAACATACTGAGACAAATCTACATGTCTATTCTTTTCACCGTTTGATGTGTTCTACTCCACAGACAACGATAAGACGCTATTAAAAATCGCGAATTTCGATTAGAGTAAGGCTGTTTGTAGATTGTACTACTCTACAAGCCCCTTTGATTAGGCTCATTAGAACTTTGTCAACAAGTATGTACTGGCGAGCAAAGAGGTCGGTCTGAAGGAATCAACGGTAAATATTAGGAAAGCATTGTCAAATTCTCCAGCGATGACCAGAATTTGAACTGCAAAACGAGTCCCCCCTTCCACAATCTCTAGCAACTCGTTGCTGATTGCAACGTTCCACAAGCATATTGGCAACCCAAGAAAAAAGTCGACCAGAGCCATAAGGAACACCATAAGGAACACCATTCTGAACAAAAACACCAAATCAAATATACACCAAGATTGTATCAAGTGCAATTTCGTACGGTAGGCACGATTTGTAGGTCCCGTCAAATTTTAAGAATGTCATCTGTGTACTTTGTAATTCCGACGCCGAGAACAAACCTTTTGCAAGAAATTTTATGGGTGCATCCAGTTGAAAGACCTTTTGTAAATAGCGGCCATTTTAATGCACGTCAATTCAGTTCATTCAGAAATGCATATAATGTTTGATTAATACTACTGGAATTATAGAAGACAAACTACTAACGGAGCTTCGGGTTGACTTTCATTTCTAGTCTAGAAGGAAAATCAGCTACGTTACAAAGATGTCAAAGCATGAACAGTGCTCTTATCAATGTAAAAACATAGAAATCTGTGGTAGCAAGTAGCGGTAAATAAAGGCAAACATTAAGTACGGACACTACTAGGAGTAGGTAAAAATGCATTGTTGTCACTGAAGAAAACCAAAGTACATCTCTGGGTAACTCAAAAACCTGAAGCGGCTATTGCCTACTACGTTAGAATCGAACTATACAATCATGGTTAACACTGTGGAGTTAAGTGGACAGACCCAATGAGTCAGAAGTCCATTGCCTATCACCGTAAACAGATAGCGTCATCATTCGTAAATATAATTGCTCATTGCGCTTCCGATACTGTTGTGCTTTGCTTTCGTAATAGTTGTATGCAATTTTCTTTTGATTTTGTTATTGGCGGGTTTGCTTTTAATGCTTTTGATACACAAGAGTTTCACTTCAAACTAATGTCGTGTTCTACCTGTGGGATCCTACTGTGGTACATCGCTCTAACTTAAAGACCCCCTGGTTTTATTTTTTTCGTTTAAGTCGGACAAAGGGCATGAGTTTAGTTGCGAGCGGTGCAGCACGCGCCTTTTTTGATGATTAATATATCAAGTTACTCCTGAGTCATGGTGATTGTGACAAGTAAAGGAGAACACGGACGTTACCAAACATTTCAAACCTTATATTCTGTACGTTAAGTGAGTGGGAACAGAGCAATCACATCACATGATGCTAACATTCCGATTAACTCCGATCGGTCGCTAGCGAAAACCAACACAGTTTATACAACTTGGAGGCATCAATCAAATGGTTTCAACCGTGTGTGCACTAATGATGCGATCGGTCCAAAAACAAAGAAACCGTGCACATCATCACCTTCGTGCACACAGCATACGTCACTGATGTCTGATTAGCATTGTTTCACTAATCGCTAGAAGTTTTGGATTAAGACTACGTAACAATATTTTGCATGATCTACTCGGGCCAACGAGGTGAGCGGATGCTAGAATGTGTATGTCAGTCGATTAGACCGGGGTTCTTCGAGTTTGCTACAGTCAACAGGTTAATTATTTCCCTTGAAGGTGTCAAGTGCACTTTGTATAAAATTTGTTGGCTTTACTTTAGTGCTTGTTAACGAAGTGCTACCAAACTTGTCAATAAAACGGTTATGTTCTTGTCTCAATCGTTGACAGAGAAAACATGGGTTGTATAGTTTTGAACCAGTAAGAAGAAGCAACTTGTTATGAACAACGGTAAACGTGGAGAAATCGACTGGCCTGTAGACTTGTCGTACAGGAGGAGTGCAACATGCTGATGAAGCACTTCGATAGGTCGACCTATTTGGTGTCCTGTGGAGGTGGATTTGAAAGGTGACAATGATGTGTTTGATCCAGAATGTCTCTTGAGTATGTGTTAATCAAACGAGATATTTGGTCTCCATATTTACAGCCATGACCACAAGGTAGGACAATGCGTTTCCATATGGGCAGATCCTAATCTGGAAGACTTTCTGGGTGTTAACTGAGAAAGTAGTTTAAATAACTGTTTTGGATACGAGTAGTCGCGTTCAGTAGGAGAGCTACTGGCAAACGGCGTGTTGTGTACATTCTAACCCGAAATTTGGTCACTTTCCGGATGTCTGTGATACTTTAAATGTTGATCCGATGTTACTGTAATATCTCACATACAGTCTCTCGGAAGAAAGAATGTTCATGAGCTCACAGATTTTCTTAGTAATTTGTCCTTGATCACTTTCAGTGTGTTAAAGCTTTCTTTCCATAGAGGTGAAAAGTCGATGTATTCATTTTTATATGTGGATAAATTATGGGTGTACATGGTGAAAACTTCCACGAAATCGCCTTGAGGGGTTTAATTGTTTACGGTCTATTTTAACACTGACTAACAGTTTGAAACAAATTTAAATTTTTTGCCAATAGAGTCCTTAGATTTCGTTCATATACGGTTAGTTTCATGTCGGTACATAGTCATCAGTATGATTGGGAAGGCGAACTTAGGTCAGTTTACCTTTGTTCCTGTTTAACACCACTAATCAATGGTTAAAACGAGCAAACTCACCTTGTAGAAACTTGAGGTTTTATGGATACTATACAATCGGCTTGATTTTGGTGGTGTCAGTGTAAAACTGTAATGGAAATAGTTTAACACTTTTTAACTGAAAAAATGGAATCAATATGACAGAATCTACAATAGACTCAGTAGAATGCCACCGGTGATAAAGGACCTAGCTTACGTGTAACGTTCATTACTCTATATGCTGAACTAGCAGGCGATCAGTTCGCCCTTTAGTCACCTAAGTAGGCGTTTGTCGAGGTCGCGGTTGCGTAGTCCCCGTAGAGGACGGAAGTGACTGTTTCTACCATAAACGTGTTTCCTTTAAGAATAAGCACTATAAAAGCCATGCTAGGTCTTGATGGATGGTTTGACAAACTCGGTGGAACAGTTTAACAAATCAGGACAGTGTGAATTGTAAGGAACAACTCCTGTCATTTGTGTCTCTCCAATGACAGTGAGATTTAGGAAAGTCACACAGCTGTGTTTCACTTATTCGGTAATCAGTTTACAACTCCAGTTAGATGGATTTACTTGCTACACAGTCGATATATTCGACTTCTTTGTTGGTGAATACTGCAGAGGTTTGTAGTTTCGGAGTGTAAGACCTATCCCATGAGTGTGTTTTGTTACTACTGTGCGATAATTTAGATTTACCGTGTAGCTATGTACAATGATTTGTAAACCATACACTCACTCGATTGTGAAACAGCTTGCACTTCAAACAGTTCTGTTCTACTTAATATATGATATATCTATAAATTAATCTTCACTCATATTTGTTGGCAGTTTTTGCTTTTGAATAGACTTTTCAAAGAGTGTTTTTATTAGGAACGTGAGACTGGAGCTTCGATTTCTTCAACGTTCGTAATTACCACTACCAGGATCTGAACTCCGGTCCACGATTAACATTACTGTATCTCACCCACAGACGATCAGATTAGCTGAGCACAACTCAAGTCGAAGGTCACTGAACTTTCACATTTTTGGTTTTGTCTCATTTGAAGTAGTTGGTGTAGTAGTCAGCCTACTTTCATCATAAAAGCTTGAACCGGAATCTGAATTCCAGTTCAGACAACAAAGCCATACCTCACTAACCAGTTTCTACGGGATCATAGTTCGAGTCTAGTGCCTCATTCTAAAGGGACCGAGTACGAAGAACGTGCTGTACTATGAGAGATGATCAAAGTGTATCAGCCAATATATTCGACTATGCATTAGCAATATAACTCCAGTAAACAAAATTGGTAGAGTACGGGGTTTATTTATGATAAATGATATAGTAGCAAAGTGCCATTAGCACCCACTTCCGTTCATCAGGAAATAGAGCACCATTGTTCACTTCAACATTACGATGGCTGTAGTACCCAAAAAACAGGTTAATTAGATCTTAAATTTTGGGGTAACTACTGAATAACAGGGAAAATGAATCACTTTACAACCATAGTTTCTAAAAACTGTAACGATGTATGATTATTCATAATATACTCCACGAAGACTGTCTATTGCGTCAAGTATGAGCAACCGGTCTAATTGTGTCACGATTTACTGTTTACACTACTGTTAATGCAGCTGTAATATGAGTTGCAAACCAAACTGTCAGTCAGTCGCCTTTGCAAAGAATAATATTTAGGAATGGTTGAGATCACAAACTGATGAAGGCCAAAGATTTATGGATTTGCCCAGAGTGGAATTCCTAATCCTTTTCAGCGGTTTTCCAGAGCGATCAGAAACAAACGAAGATTTTCGAGGCCCAGGCCATCGAACTTACCTATCCCCGTGTGTTCGGAAACGATTTCTTCTGATTCTGTGGCCATTTTGGCAATCGTTATTCTTCAACGGTAGTCCCTCACACTTTGGTCACCAGTCTGACGTGTGACTACAGTTCTGTGGATCACTGATGGGTTTAAACCTAGGTGTATCCAAATGTAGTCAGTATACGAGCTATGTTCTTTCGGAAAACATCACATTTTTACATCTACTGGTTGTTTTGTTAAACTTTAGTTTTGTTTAATTCTCGGAATACCACTGAAATCCATGAAGATGCGTTAAATCAAAAACTTGTTACTTTCATCTAAACTTATATTTATGTAGTTATAACACCACAGACTTTGAAGAAACATTTGGCCATGATAAAGCAAGCTGTTAAGTGATGTTACGATTTGAAAAAGGGAGAAGCGGCGTCGAATTTATTGTACTCACCCAACCGTCCCAGTACTGCATAAAATCAGTTTCCATAAACACCATTCAAATAACATCACCGACATTTAGCCAGAAATAAATGTTATATTCTCCTTTGAAATTCGTTAACATTTGAAAAGAACTCACATTAACAATTTCGGACACTCAACCTCTAGAAGCGCAAACATTCCCATTTAGTTTCATTGTCAGTTCAAGCAAATGTTTTCCGGATAAATTATCGTGTAAATCGTGCAACTGCCTTGGTTACTGTATGCGATTGTTGGCTTGCCAAAATGTTTGACGTGGAAGTGTGTGTGTGAACTTATTCAACCAAATGGAATACAAGGCAATGAAATATCTACACCGTATCTACTTACTTACCGCCTCATTGTCACTCGCCTTCTCTCGCACTTTATGGAGTGTTGTGTAACACTATTCTGTACAATTCTTCAGAGAGATAGTACACCTTTGTTGAAATCATTTAAATAAATTTTCAAAGGTGACAATTTGCCCTTTGCGTACTTAGCTACACTAATCACTCATCGAAATTGGTTGCATAGAAAGCGGTAGATCAACCTTATTTCAGCCGTTTACAGTTCAAAGTTTTGCCACAACTATGCTCTAAGGACTTTACTGATGGCGCTGATGAACCCGACGTTGACTAGTACAGGGATGATGGTACCGATGACGTCGACGGTGAATACGATAATAATAATAATAATAATAATAATAATAATAATAATAATAATAATAATAATAATAATAATAATAATAATGCAGTTATCGATTCTGATGTTGACGATGTTGATGTTATTGGTGACGATTGTGGTGATGTTGGTGGCAAAAATATTCATGTTGATGATAGTTTATATTAACTATTTATGATAATAGTGTCCAGATGAATGACATTGTTGCTAACGTTACTGATAACGATGAGAATGACTACACCGAAGATGAAGATGGCGGTAGTGGTGCGAAAGGACAACACGACGAATACAATGATTACTGCAGAAGTCAAACATGTTTGGTTCACATGTAGTTTCGGTGCAATTCCATGTACACTGTTTGTTGTTGTTGTTGTTGTTGTTGTTCGTGAAACGCAGTTTAAAAATGTGTAACCCTCCTGGAGGGAGAATTTGTGTTAGATTGCAATGCGGTTAGACAAAATTAATATGTTCTTTAACTAACACTCATCTCATGCTGTCTGTCTCACGAGATGAGGTACACTAGTAGTTTTTATCTGCTGGATATTCTGCTATCTGGAGGCTATGAGGATAAACCACAGCTAAGGGTTTACCACAAAACGACATGGAATGGAAGCCATTTATACTCCGTCAAGTTTGACTTAATCTAACAGCAACGTTATGTAGTTAACAGGCTTTTAACACAGTTCAAGATATTTGTACGGCAGATGAGATGGCGAAGATGGTTGTTGAAAAAACTCAAGTGGTTAACGTGTAGATGGATGCATCTTTCGGTATCCACATAGTTGTTGCCAATACAGATATATTAACACTCCAGATAAATGAAATGATCCGACTAAAAATATCAGTGACGAGATAGATTCATGAATAAAACGCATGTATAGCTACGTCTGATCCACAGCCTACCAAAAGAGTAAATTATTGTGTCTGAGTACAGTGTTCCCCTGATTTGCTCAATTAGCTTCACAGTTATCAATGCACTTGCAGTTGTTGCGGTGAATACACAAGCCGGACAGTTCAGCAATTACTATAACAGATAGCTGAACGTATTCCGAAGTGTTTGGTTCAAACGAGCAGGAACATGTCTAAACTTAATGGTTTTTAAACATCCCATAGTAATAAATTGTCTGGTTAAGCACGTACACTTACTCACAGTAATGTTGCGTAATCTCATTCTTAAGCTGCCGGTATTCAGAACAGTCTTACTCATCAAACACTATCGGCCCGTGATGCATGCGCAACATGTCGACGCAAAAGTATCCTTAACCACAGTAATGATTATACCATTTTTTCAGATGAGAACCAAAACTTTCCTCTTTGTTTTGCATGTTCATGAGTTTTAAATGTGCTATTAGCGAAAGTAATCGAGGTATATGTATCTCGCAATATAAGCTCACTATCCACATTGTTGAAGATGTTTCGGTTACCTTTGTACATTTCAAATATTTAGTGTTCAAATATCAACCGGCAAAGTAAACCAATTGTGTCTCGTCGTACATACCGCTGTTTTCAAAATAATCTTTCAGCATTGCTTCATTGAACATCTGCGCAGACTCGTCCATGGTGAGATCCTGAGCAAGAACTTCATTGTGAGTCGAACGGAAGTAATTCATCGAAGTGGCAGTAGATCGCATATGGTCATCTGGAATACTTTTCGGATGATCCATTAAAGATTCTTGTTGAAACATGTTGTTTCCTAATCTGGTGGAAGCATGAAGCAACTCTGGGAATGCAAGCCTACGACGTCCAACTCCGTTTGGTCTGGCCCACTTTGCCAAAAGGTAAGGGAACAGTGTGACATCATCAGCTCTGCTATATCGCTTACGTATTTTGACATCGAATTTCTCATCAGTCAGTTTGACTTGGGTGGTCAATTTGCTTTGATTCAATCGTGGAACCATCATACTTGTATCCTTCTCAGGACTGATATCTGTCGGCTTTGTTACATATTTACTCGTGGGGCTTTCAGTTTTGGGCCAGACGTTGTGGGTAGGTAACCTCAGAGAACGTAACATTTGCAACGGAAATGGAACATTTTCGGGGGCTCCCCTGAACATGGGAAACTGATGCATGGCTGTAGCTGCCATGCCTGATAAAAACAGTGGCGATAAGCAAATGTTTTTCTGACTTTTATTGTTCATGTCTGAAAAATGTAAACAGGGGACGCAAGATTGCTGTACGGATCCATTCTGTATTGTAGTCCTGTTCGATATCACACATGGGCTGTCTTGTGATATATCGGATTGAGAGGTTGGTAGCGAAAATTCATTATTAGATACACGAAGGAGACTGTCTATTGAAAATGAATGAGTGGGCAACGAACCCATTGCGCTACTACTGCATTTAAACAAATGGTAACGTTTTTGACTAACTATGAGGCCTTCACAACATGTGCTTTTATGGTGAGAACTGAATTTCATATTTCCTTACCTTTTAACTTCACTGAGTAGACATGATCTACGCGGTTTGTCACCAATGGTGGATTGTTATTGGTTCACCGAAATGGCGATGACCTCAACGTTTGCTCACCCAGTCAGACAAATTGCGCGCTTCGGTCCGAGAACACATGTCCGGTTATAGATGAACCAATGAGCAGTGAGAACTGGGAATAACAAAGATTTCTGTCTATGTGCAACACCAGGAGATTAAAATGTGTGTTGTATGGAATGAAATATGTAGATTCAAATCTTCCTACAGTTGGTGTATAAATCAGTTAAATTAACGAGTTTGCTAGATAAAAAAGTAGTTAGGCAAAAACCTCCACATGCACTGCAATTTGTGCTAGTCACAGTACAACATTGCAGGGCTTAAACGTTCCACTGTAACCGTATCTAATATCCATACATTGCTGATTTTAGTGTACTCTGCCTAAACGTAGGATAATAAAATTGGCTGAAACGGTTTCACAGATCATGTTTATCTCTTAAACACCACTTAGCAAATAAAATCTTCGACGAAACAATTTATGGAGACAAATTAGCTCAGCAATTTAAGTTGGGTATACACATTAGTACAAAATGGCCAACTGGGGCACAATGTTCGTTAACGCTGATCAATAAACCATTGAAAAACGATGATACCATACGTTGGTCAAACATTTGAGGGACTACCAACACATTAGTGGCGTATAAAGATAGAATGGACTTGAGCCAAATGCTATCAATATTTGGGGCACAGAAACTGTTGACAATGAGCCAGAAAGACAAACTCCATATTCTGCTCGAATTCAGAACTATGTACTCATTCTGTTGCCACTGTGCAGCAGAACACGCAACCCTGATGAGGAGGCATTTGTTCAAGTAGATCAAAAACATTGTTCAAAACGGCTCCCGGTTAGTTAGACCAAATCCGTCAAAAGCGTGGCCGTTGCACTTTTGACGGATAATGATAGTCGAGTTGGCTCCGATCAAGACTATCGTGTAGCCTACAAGGCTGCGGTTGACCACCCAGCATTATTCGGACAGCGTATAGTCAATAGCGCTGAGTCAATTTTCATTCGATTATGCACTGAAACCATTTGTTCACGAAAACAGTTGGTGCGATCGTTGTAATTGTTGTGACCAGAGAAGCACCAACCCACAATTCCACCTAGACTACCAAACCTAACTCTGTATTAAGCAATGATGTGTGGAACTCCAGACCGCTCAACCGTTATCCAAATGAGTCTCTAACCGGGTGGTCAAATCGCGGATGTTCGGAATGTTACTGCCAGATAGTCGAGAACTTGGTTCATGTAAATTGGGTAACTTAAAACTGATTGCAACTTTCGCGCTTACACAGGTTTCTCAGTCAAACCTCAACGAAACTATGTACTGAATTCTAGCTTCACGCATTTCAGAACCCGTGATATCAGTACCGGGATATGGCACAGGCATTTCTGTTAATGTGCACGACAAAAGGATTCTCTAGTCCCCAGCGTCATTGACCTCACAACTGACAAGGCTGAACTATCATTGACACAGTCCTGGTCACGTTCTCTTCCGATCGAGGCTTGCATTGCCTGACCATCCAGTCAGTGACCCCATGATGGAGAATTCTATGTTAGAAAAGACCCAAGTTTGACAACTCTGGACTTCGGATCAGCGACAGTAGCTCTCATGTCCAGACGCAATAATTGCTCTACCAGCTGAAGTACGAAGCCATGCCAGAAGTTCAGAAACTTCACAGCTAAAAGAGTGCTTGTAGCGTCTGGGTATGCTGCTTCTGTCGCCGGTTCGAATCTACACGAAGTCGATCACTTCCAAACTACGAAATCCACTGCTATCTAATTCGGCTGAATTCATAAAAATCTTCAAAAGTGTTGAGCTACTAATAAGTAGTAGAAAATTTACCGGATACAGATTGCACACCAGCGTATGGCTTTCGTAATCGCATCGGCTTTGCGGCCGACTCCTTCAAAACTGTTTTCTCTTTTTACATTAAGCAATAGTATTCTAATAATTTTATTTCTTACGTAATTGTGTTTATTTGAGTATGAACGGCCAAAAACAGCCGTTTTTCATTGGTTTCTTTTGATTGGCTAAGAACCTACTAAAAAGGGAAGCCTTCTATTCAAAAAATTGTTGGGGCTACGTAAGAAGCATTTTCTTGCCTCACTTATAGCCATAGAAAACGTAGAAGTTTGATGTGGTTTCCCTATCAGCAGAGCCCCGACTCTGAAAAGTAAATGCTGCTCGTTTCAGCCGTAAAACTCGGCACTCATCTGAGATCTTTAGTGAACACCAACGACTTTTAATGATAGCTAAAATCTCTTACCTCACGTCATTGGTATAAATATTCTCTATCGGGTGTTTCAAAGCTGTACTGTCGACTGAGTTGACGAAGCCCATACTGAGAATTGTCGGAAAGTTTTATACTATGTTTTTCTCCTTTAGTCACAACGCATAACTCTATCAACAAATCAAGCACTATTGCTCTTTTTCGGGACAGGAAATAAACTCTAGCGCTTGCGAATCGAGGCCGCTTGCAATAAATCCATTGATATCACACAAAACGTGTCCAAACTACTGAACCTTAAGTGTAACTAGTTCTAGCTGGTGCTAAAGGTCACTTGGTTGCGTGGATGGGTTTATCCATGTGTGAAAACTACGTTTACAATGTGCTATAATCCGGGTAATCGAGTTCTTTTGAGTGATGGATGAATTTCTGCTTTGTTATGCAATCGTAGTAACGTAACCATTGTATTACTAATGAGTAGTTTGGCAGATTAATGATTTTAGATGATACCCAACTGTGAAAAGTCAAGACTTCGGCTGGATTCGAACCAGCGACAGAAACACCATGCATCTACGCAGCAAGCGCTCTACCAGCTGTGCTACGAAGCCACACCAGGGGCTCGGAAATTTCATATTCGGACTCTGTTACCCAGCCGTCCCACTGTCTCATATGGAATCCACTGTCAAAAGGGAAGGCAAGCGCGCTTTACCGTCGGCAAAATGTGAGCTGGCAGTGGAACATCCGAATTTCAGATTGCACCAGTTCATGGAAGTTCGTCTTAACGAATAAAAGGCTCTAATAGTTTTTGTTAGGTTTGTCACAAGCACGAAGTTTCATTATACGTTTAAAAAATGATAGAGCTGTGGAAAAATAAAAGCGCTACCTTAGGACGACATTCGGCATTGCTTAGATAATATGAAAGTAGAACAATATTTTCGATGGGCTATACAGTAAATGTTAAACTCTGAACACAGTAATGGGTGACATAGCTGATCTGACCACATACTGGTTGGACATTGCTACCACGTCGCCTGATATCAGTCGAGGGTGTTGGGAGAATCCGTAGTACCCAGTCGCTTCTCTATGATTATATTAGACTGTTTCGGTACTCTGGAACTATATGAAAATCAGGGACTTGCGAAATTTTATATGGCTACGTCATTTTCAAATATCTAGTCATCTCAAAGCTAATTGACTCTTTCAAGGAAAATATAGGGAAGCCATCTTGTTTATTTGCCTACTATGCATTAAGCAGCCTGTTAACGAGTAAACATTTGACAAAACTGTCAACAGGCAACCGAATTATTCAAGGATGTGCATCGGTATCGAATCAATTTTGACCGCCAACCGCGGACTAATGAGGATGCAGCTTCTGGTAGTGTTCTTTTAAAGCCATTTTGTCATTGAACTTTCTCGTTCTTGAAACATTAGTGAAGTGTTAATCTGCTCCTCTTAGAACAGTTTCAAGCTCATGCCCACGAACGCAACCTGAAGCGTAATTTAAGTTGGGTTTAGTCACCATAGAACAGGAACCAGTATACATTCGGGTCTGTAATGAAAAAGCCATCGGAAAAACCAGAATTGTACTAAGCATGAAGATTCATTACATAGATTTCCTACTTTTCGGTCGACTAATATGAATGTTCATTTGTTTCTTGAAATATTGTGCACAATTCAGAATTGCGACGAATGGCATCTTGAGGCAGAAATTTTATATTTTAATATGAACGTAAAATGCTTAACATGACCATAAGGGAACTGTTTGGCATCAAGCTCCCTCTTATGTGCAGTCAAATTTTAGTGAAGACCTTTGTTACTCAGAGGCCCACATTTAGCATCTGAAAATGTCATAAAGATTGGTGTGTACTGGATTAGCCATGTTAGACAGTTTTAAATATTTCATAAGCAATACTGTCTGTATGTGTTTGCAAAACAATGGTCAATTATTGAGTATCTTATAGCAGAGTAAATACCGGAGATAAAAGCGCTCAAAATTTCATGAGCACTCTTAGTAGGAACAGTGCTTTGTTCAACTGAGGTACACGCAAGAACTTCATGAAAATCACATAGCTTGTGAAATACTTGGAGCGGTGGACTGTTGACATCATTGGTGTTACTAAAACATTAGTTTAACACATTAATTACACACATAGACTGTGATTTCACGGTCAACGTGGACTTTGTAGAATACTGATGCTTCACACAGGCGATTTGATTAATACAAACATAAGTTGATTAACTGTGCAGTGTAAGTTGATTTAACTGAGTAAGCTTACTGTTGACATGATGAGCTCCTCAGTCAGATTTATCACTTAGACTAAACGGAGTCTTGGCCACTTCGGTCTGTTACAGTGTGCAGAATGCATTCAGGGTGTGTATGCATACTTACCTGCGCACGGACACAACCACAGATACCAGCGATACGATCTCTCGTGTTATTTCGTTCAAAGACCCCAACTGTATCGCCATTACTAACACTGTGCTCTAGCTTAGCCATAACTTAATACGCTTGGCTTGGTTGATATCAGTGTCACGAAAAAAAATGAAGAGTTGACCTTCTCAATCATTAGAAGTGGAAGTTTTTGTTACTCGAGTCAGAAACTTGCCAGTTTCTATCGCTAAGTTGAAATTATGATTTTATTGTAATGTCCGATTAGATAAGCGACTAATACACTGCTCGAGTCGTACAGATCGGTGTTACGTCTAGGTACTAGTGAGAACTCTAACGGTATGTTGCGCTCATTAATTGGTATGTTATCTAAAGAGCAAAATCGTCATACAACTTTAGATTTTGTGCCATATCCAGAAACTGTAATTGTACCCAAAGGTCCGAAGTCGCCCGTGAAAAAAGGAAGTGTACAGAAGTGAAAGAAACTGAAGTTGGACAGGCAGTTTGTGAGAACACTTTAAACGGCGTTACATACCATGGGTCCCATATAATATGAGGATTCTGGTTCACTTGAGAAACGGTAGATATAAGAGACACTGTGTTTTGGGCATACAGTCAAGTCGATCAGTCTGGTTGCGAGTGTGATATGGCAAAGAAATATGAGTCAAAGGACGCCCGGGCAAATTCGTGAGACGGACACACAGGTGCAGATACAAACATCAAAACATTCGCAACGTCAACCATAGTCACAGACTATCAGTCTCCTACTTCAGAACTAGCGTTTTCCAACCTGTTTTGTGCTACTGGTTCAAATGGGTATTTATTTGGAAACAGTTCAGTTCAGATGGTCAACCACCTAGTCAGACGGCAATATAATAAAGTCCAAAATTGATTCTATTCCATGACCTTGTTGTTTCTTACTATATAAACCAGAGTAAGTTTCGGACTTCTCATTCGGCACCACCACAGACGATAACACATCGGTGGCCCAAACCGATACTTAAGCATCATCTTACCATAAAGAGAGGAATAGATATTAACTAGGAAGCATAATCAATAAAAGGGACCTAACTATCAATTAAAGTAGTTGAGAGTTTCCCGTCAAGTGAAGCCAGTTCCTGCCATACTTCGTCTATGACCACGACGTTCAAATACACAGTCGTTAGTTTCATATATTAAGAGCTGCTTTAAAGGTGAGGTGTCTGGGTTTTCTTACGTACTGATTGGGGCGTGGCTTCTGAACAGTGGGGTGACGGACAGTCTGTAGATCATCATTAACGTTTGGCATGAAGTGTCTCTATGAAGCACCATTTTCCCTATACGCATTGATGAGGTCGAACCACACGTATAACACTGAACAAGAACTGTGAAGTGCAGCTGAAACATGTGTTGGGCTCACTTGTTAGAACATAATTTGGTCAGTTGGCTCGATTGAAAGATTTCAGCACGCGCTCACATCTGACTACTAGGAATACTGAAGTTTCACACATAACCATAGTAATCAGCAGCTCCTTGGGGAGTTTATACCGAATCCTGAAGTGTGAAAGCAAGTCCCATCGCCCACTTCTGTCCGGAAACTTCCCACTACCGATGGGAGAACGGTTACGGTCACAGGCTTATCAGGTGATGCTACATTTCCGCGAACAATTAGGTGATCGAGATTCTCTTAAAACTGAACCGGATCAATGTTCAAACAGTACACTAGGAAGGCGATTCAATGAAGTATACTCCCCCGCAGCGACCAACCACTTAAGACCTGGTCCCATCCAGGCAGGCGATCACTCTGAGGGGATTTCACGGATAGCCATAAATCCGCTGTAAGCTGTGAATGACCGTATCCACACCACATCAAACACTGAAGCAGCTCTTCAACAACCCACATTACATAGGATACACATTTCCGACAAAGTGCGCTATCAATCGCACGTACCCACCCTAGAATTGTGCTTCGTAAATTACACTCATCGCCCTGGTTGTTCTTCCTTGGAAAACCAACTGTTACTCATGTCGTTCACCAGTTTCTCTGTAATTGAGGTGACGCACACTAGCGGAACGATCCAATACTTGCCACAAAAGAGTATGTTGTGAAGTCACACATGCAACCGACGACACAACATGGGTCGACAACGTTTGAGCAAAAACACATCTTCGATCGTGAAACCCTTGATCACCCATCACTTCTGTAACAGTCACAGTGCGTAATCGTAACGTTAAGACAATGGCAATCTCAAGAACGGTGTTAATCAAGCGTCCCATATCAGCCCAGTGATGCGGTCAATCTTGTTGGCGTGGCATTGAAGCTGTCTACCCACTCTGTTACATACTTATGTGACGCTCGCTCATTCGCTGTTTTGTCATCAGGCACCAAACCTATATAACTGAATGCATTTATGTACTCGACTGATGAGAAAAAGCGAAATGCTTGCATTTTGCAATGTTTTCTTGCCGTATTGATAAAGCATAAGGCAACATTATCTAAAAGATAAAAGAGTATCAGTTTTGGTTACAACCTTCACACGGTTTATCTGACTGATTCCGACGTGTTTCCGCTCCAATGACTTTGAGGTGGTTGCCGATGCAATCTAATGTTACTTAAAACATCGAAATAAAAAAGAGAATAGAAATTTGCATACTCGACCAACCTTAAAGTCGGAAGCTAAGGCAATACAGAAATTACTCCTGAGATGATTAGGCCATTGCTTGGACATAACTGGGCAACTATATTCGGTTTTCGTACGAAACAAAACTGGTCACGAAGGTAGTGGATGAAAATTTGCATCATGCCATCACCAATCGCAGGATTGTATTATACAAGCGCGTCATAAGTCATCAAATATGCAACGCGGTTGAGCAGGTTAAAACGAGTCGGCATCTCACTGGTTGATACCACTGTGATTATCACAAATATATTGCGTGGAAGCAATGGTTCCAGTCCCACTGATCCAACAAGTGATGACATGAGAACAAGAAGACAGAACCTATGTGACTCAAATGGAGATCTGTGTAGATCAACCAGATAGAACAGAATCATTATTTTTCTGCTTAAGTTTCACCTCGTTGTACGGCATCCTTGGTCAACAGATCACCTTCGTCATCCATGCCTTTGGATTAACCTCATTAATTGCATTGTTTCGGAGGCATGCAAATGAACGCAGAAACTTTAACGTGGCTGGAAACGTCATTCGTCTGGCATCAAAATTCGGATGGTGAACAGCTAAATAAACCCTCCAAAAAGGTTGCGCACGTATCTGGGTCCTATCCAGTGAATACATGGTAAGTGATACTGTTTCTTTAAAGACACTTTGAAAGCTTGTCATTGTTCACTGAAAACCAAGCACAACATATCCAATGGAACATTTCGAAGGCTTTCATCTGAGGAAGTGAACATACTTTTGATAACGGCACGCACAAATCAATCATACACCGTTTAGTTCAGCCTTCGTAAGTATACAGCCTCGTTCAAAGAATCCTTCGCGCCCCTGGGACATCTGAATTCTGTTGACCATTAGCGTCTTGTTTCCGTGGAATTGTGTTCAGAACCCATGTTTCGTTCATTTGCGTGTAGACCTTGGTAAGTCTACCCGAACTTCAAAAAATATTTCCACTCCTTCCGAGTGTGAACCATTGCTTTGTCGTTCGGCCAGTGTAAAAGGTCCACCAGTACTTAATGTGATGACGCTTCGGAATGATCCACTTAACAAGGGTTCACATCCTCAAGGTGAAATTGCAAAACTCTCATCTGTTGACATAGAAACGATTTACAATCTCTCGAGCCACTTCGAAATACGATGTCGCTACACGCTTGGATGTCGGACCGTTGATTTTGTAGTGCAGAAACCGGGTTAAGAGAATACAGCAGCTAAGAGATTGAATACAAGGCTATTGTCAGACAAAATCAACAGTTTTTCTGTTTGCTCCATGAAAAACACCTGCTTACAACCCTTGGCGCTACAAAAGAATTTCACTACGAAAGGAGTGTTCTGAACACATGAAGGGGCTAAGTAGTTGTACTGAATTTCAAACCAGCAGTACAACCATCACTGCGTAAGGACGGCGTGATCTGAGCATAAACTTGGAAATAAGTGTCATCTGACGACGATTTAAATATTGCGAAGGGATATCGAATCAACCCATATAGACAGACGGGCACTGATCAAAAATTTAGCTACTGGCATAAACATAGTAGCATGACTAAAACATCACATTTGATAGCGACGAATGACAAGTTAGTTTCCGCAAGATCATTATGGTCCAGGACCCGAGAATACAGTGTGAGCGACTACATCACCTTAGAGTATGAATTCAAAAACTTTGGAGACACAAGGCCTGAAGAACGGATAAAAAGTAAAACGTGTAGTAAAACAGCAGAACTTAGCATCGCCGAAATGAGCCCATGTGACTCGGACAGGAGTACTAACCAGAAAAAAAACGGTAGCAGGTTGTTTGGGAAAGTTTTTTTATCCAGATCGAAGCAGTAAACAACTGCTAATGACCACGTGCAACAGAAACTCGAATAGTTTGCTATCCCGGTTTCGAGTAGTCGACGCCAGCGTTAGTTCCAGTCACTGATTGATGAAATAGACTACTGGAGTTGACCTAATCCTTTTGACTTCGTTTCGATGCTAGTTTATTTATATAACTCAACCAGGTCTTGCCAACTCCAGCTTGATAACACGCTAATGAATGAAGGCGCACCGCAATATACCGGTTACAATGAGGGGTCAAGTGAAAACGATGCTTGTCAAAAACGAATGCATACTCGATGACCGCAGTGTGTCCCTATCTAGACACATTAGTCAGGAACATCAAGTGTGACTATAACAGACGACTAAGATCAACATGTTGCCAGAGCAGATGTGTTATATCACGATAATGATTATTCTGTCGGGTGCATGGGGAAAAGCCTGTTGTTTCCTCTGAACGTAGTTATCGTAGTGGAATGATGTTAGACTTGGCATAAAAACAAAGACAACTTCGAGAAACCATGGACAACAAAACATCATACCTCCCCGGAATGAACTTCAGCAGCACCGACAAGTTATTAGGAATATATTTCACGGAATAAGAATGTGTATAAAAATAGACATCAAAATCTGTCCCAAATCTGAGTTCACTCAACATAATTTGGATGGACGACCAGATAAGGATCGGCCACTTCAGCGGTCGCGGAGTCCAGACCAGAGCTACCGATCGCAATCAGTATATTGTCCTAAAAACAAGACAATAAAACAAGTTGATGGCAATTTTTACACTCGAAAAGAAAGTTCAGCTAAATCGCCTCACGTGTTCCCAAAGCATTCTTACGTGACTCAAGGGTAGGCGAAAATGTGTCGAAAAGTTATTCCGGCCTATTTGCAAATTAATCCAAACAAAAGAGACTGCACCAGCGCGGTGTAACAAAGACGGGGAGATGAAGACATCGCACTGACGTTACAACACTGTACTAAGTCTTGCGCTAACACGCTCTCTAGTCGAGCAAAGTTAGTAAGCGCCGGTGGGTCACGATTGCCAGGACATAATAGGGCGATGGAGAAGTAAGATGTGATAAACAGAGCACATTCACTCGGTGGTATGCATCGTTCAGTAGAACACTTATCAGTGCAAGCCCTCCCAGCGTTAGCACCTCGCTTTAACGTTTCTGTCTTCATTGCTTGTCTCGCCAATCCGGTACAAACAGATTAGTTTGCACAGCTTGACAAATACACAGCAAAACTTGGAAAACTCTGGAAAATCACAAATTGACGTTGGGTCATAGAAAAGTGATACCTTGACCCACTAAAGTGCTGTCGGGACATCGTAAAGTGAAAAGTATCAGCAGTAGCAAAAATAATAAGCTACATATGTGATAATCTATGACCCGTATGGTAACCGACAGGAATTATGAGGAGGAAACGTCTAAAGAATTCCAGGTACCAACTGACTAAGACGAGTAGGGAAACGGTCCACGCTTTGTCGTAAAGGCTTCTTGAAACTGTTGTTACTATTGTTGTACAGTACTCAACAGAGGCAACTAGTAGCACGTCGTGAACAGGGCGTCATAACGGAAGACTGTGATCAGAGACGGGTTAACAACGGGTGGCGCACGGTGAAGAGGTGAATGAGGGTGTGCTAACGTGTAAGTTTGTGGTGGCATACTCTGTATTCATTGTTCTTGGCCAACCGACACTTCTGAGGACACAGCACTACGAAAGTTCGCATGACCGAACACAGTGATAACGATGCACACACACACAGCTCAACAATCATAAGCTGGTGCCCGGAATAATCGGCATGACTTTGTCGCGTATGATTATTTGGATACGGTGTGAATAAGTTCAGTTGATTCTTGCTGATTAAATAATAATCTGTAAGAATTTGGGGTTTTTTTTCCTACAGGAAGGAGAACAAACAGCAGGCTGTATCTACACAAGCGAGAATTCTTGAAATATGTGGGTAAACTGTGTTAGAGCTGATAACGGCAGCTCAGTAGTAATGACGTTGGATTACCAACTACATGGTCACATATTCGAGTTTGATAGTCGCGACTGCTCCGATTTATGTTTGAACAGCCTAGAAGTATTTGGTCGACATGTAACCTCGTAGGTTACATGGCAACGAAAAAGTGTAAAAGCTGAAAGATTCACATCTTAACCACCTGCAGGAAATCACCTCGTCTAGATTGGGGTTTAAACACCAGTTTCTGGTGGATGTGGTTAGTGGAACTGGAACACATCAAGATATGTTTTCGGATGAATCTAGATATTCAAGTTAATGTTTCCTCAGCAGACGATTTGGATAGACAGGTCGTTGCTGTTGCGAACAGTACGCGTACTTTTCTGGTGATTGACTTTAAGAAATGAGTGGATTCAAGATAAGTCGGATAGTAAGCACGTCGACTAAGTTCAATGCTTACGGATAACAAGTTGGCAGCGGCGCCTGAGGTATCTGAGTTAGCCTATCACGGCGATCGAATTCAAAGCACACCGGTGCACAAATGTCACCACCAGAGTGTTTTGCGTCTCATTTGAATGAATAAAATAAGAAAGCGAGTGGATGATATGTACATTCAAATATACAGATCACATGCACACAAGACTGCGCCCGACCGAACAAGCTGCACATATATGAATGGCCCTGAATCTATTTGGGTAGTGTCGTTTTGTCAGTGGGCAATTGTGCTGACGCGGTGTCCAAGATGATAGTGAAAACACGTAAAGCAGTTTCGAACTTTCGTCACTTGTAGCGACGCAAAGGAGTCCATTCATCGAATAAAAGCATGGATTACAATGCCTGTGTACGTTCAGTTTTGTTCCATGGATCACAGACCTGACCCATTAGTGCAGAAAATGCATATAAACTATCGGTATTTGATCACAGTTGTCTTTGCCAGCTGACCAGTACCAAACGGGCTGACTTTGTGAGCAACGCGATAGTCTGTCGGCGCTTGTTTAGAAAATGCGCGACGAATAACCCAGGTAGTGAGAATGTACAGCATTCGGTGGTTGAATAATGTACCTCGTATGCCGACGGAGCGTCTGCTGCACCACGCATTGTTCGGTGTGACCGCTGATGCTTGGAAGAAATCGCAAGGTGGCCAAATGTTGAGGTGATCGTAGGCTACGAAAGTCCTGACCGCTTCGTTGAGCAGAACTGGTAGGTGCTGTCTACCTGGTTGGAGAGTGTGCGACAATCCACACCAATGGTTGGAAACGTCCCATGACGTGCAGCAGTCAGTGATCAGCCTAAATCCGCAAACTTATGTTTCGTAAAACTTAATTGTTTCTGATTGTCTAATTTCATTCTGTCCGCTACACATTTATTCCCATTTACTACACCTCAACCTCGTGGACCACTGTCAGGATCAACGGCAGCCTGAGCGACCGTATCTACGGGTATGACTCAAAGCCAAAAAGGACGATGTTGATAGAGAAATCAGGATTAGTTGAGGATTAATAATTGTGCGGATGCATGTAAGCCATTGGATACCGCATAGAATCGCATCAGAATAGTTAAAGGTAGCGAACTGAGTGACCTCAAAATCGTCAAGCAAGCAAGCAGCACCTACTGACTACACAAAAGACAAAGTGCGACATGACATAGTTATCTGAGCTTCGCGCTATTAACCAATTGTTGGTAGTCACAGTAGGTAATGTCAGTGGGGTAAACACCTGATTGGTGTGCAGAAGACCGTACATTTTCATTGACTGACCACGTGAACGAGTATCAAAATGTCTACCAACACACGTGCCAACGATCGGTCGCTTTTTAACTATAAATTGATACGGACTAACTGATAGAGACGACATATCTTCATGTGTTCCCCACGAACAGGGCCAACCAGACAGCACAGAGACACTATATACCCTTTTCCTCAGAGATGACCGGACGTTTATGACGTCAAAGTTGATGGAAACAACACACGTCTTCACCACTCTAGCTGCTAGTACCTCAGTGATCTTGCGGAATGGTGCTACCGATCCAGATAAAGTCCGACAGCACCTGATCTGCGACATATACTGTAAACATCAATATGCTATGCAGGCAGAAAACCATGTGAAGTGCCTTCTGAAACACACTGGATGATAGTAATCTGAAGTGGGAAAAAATTAAACGGCAGAAAAAAAAAGCGCGAACAAGCACAGATAGTTATCACATGGCCGGAAGAAAGCAGGATTCATGACGAAATTCAGGACAAACCTTCTTGATTAGCCGATCGATTATGCGTTCGACTAACAATTTACATTCAGCTAATTGTGCCTCCGTTTGGAATTCCTCACCAACCACTTCTAAGTACCAATTGATCAGCTCGCTTCGTTTAGGCGCGCCACCAGCCTGATCCGAGGGATCAGCAACCGCAGTCTCAGGCGAATCACTCCACTGTTTGGTTCCCATGATAAGCAAACTGGCAATTTTTCTGTACTCCTCGTATGTAACTCGCAAGTGTCCGGTAGCCTCGCTGGCTTGCTGGGTTTGCTCGGTTCCCTGAAAAACCAAACAAATGGAGAGTAAACCGATATGAACTATCAACGTTCGTGAATGATGAGAAAATCAGTAGGCAAAATCGAACGATTCAATTCGACCAACTGTCATACATCTACTGCCTAGACCGAACAATATTATTTGAATAACATGCGAAAAGACTATTGGCCAATTCTTCTACACTGGCAACAAAATGAGGAAAAGTTGAATAGGCGACAACTCTCTACGGGCAACATAGAAGTTGTATTTAGGCGATAAAGAAGAGACGGGATAAAAAATTTAAACGTGTTAGTACGTTGATTTGTATGCACCATTTATCATACAACACTTCGCGTATCGTAATTAGAGGCTGGATGGTGCTACCAGCCTACTTAGGTCAACTAGCCAGTAGGAAATCTAACCCGCGAACGTGGTTGATAGAATCTGTGTAGGCTACCTGGAATTCGTGACCAGATTCGAAGACACTGAGACACAGACATAAGCCTCGTTCAAATATCGAAGCGGAACAAACAAGAGTGAGTTCGTGTCAATCGCCCTCACCGTTCTACGATGCAGTCTTTGGTATCTTGCAGGGTGTAAATGCAAGCAACGCGACAGTTCAGCAAAAGCCATTTGAATGGTTGATGCCGAGTAGTCACGATATACCGACTGCTTTATATCTTTTCAAGTTTAATATGTCTAAATGTCAATTCAACATGTCCCAAGTTGGTTAGTGGGATTTCAGTGGCGAACGGGGTGGCACGGCTAATGTGTACATGAACAGGGTGAAAACGCAGGGATTGGTTAGTACTTACAGAGTGACAGGACTCGGTCCCATTAATTGCAGATAGGAGACCAAGTTAGCTTGCCTAGACCCAATTACTTGGGACATCTTAAATTGACATCGAGAAATCTTAAACTGGAAAAGGTACAGTTCATTTTTGTTCAACAGTACAAGTAATCGCGCATGTCGCCGTGTAACAAGATCAAGCTGTAACGTGCTTTTTTCACGAGCTACTCGACAATATGAACTAAAACTACTTAGCGCAAAGGAGGATTCCGTTACTAACGCACACTGCTGCATTTCACAACTACTCAAGTGGTACTGTCAAGATACAAGGACAATGCTCTGTAGACAACTGTCGAGAAGAGTCTACGGATATTATCGACAAGCGGTGAGGTTCCGCAACCGTAAATTGGTAGTGCGTGTAATCGCGTTGTACATCCTGCTCTTTCGAGAGACGGAAGTTACAGTAGACTTTGTGGTAGAAGAGTGCACGATACCTGAGGAGATCACTTCTCCAAAACAACTGCTGGTCATGGTACAACTTCCAGAGTAGATAAAACTTTTATTTGAACCCGGACAGACATCACCCAGAGTGAATATAGATACAAGCCCCTGTACGTCTCCAAGAAGCATTTAAACCAAACAAAACTCCTACCCTGTTGCAATGTCACAATTACCAAGCTATATGAGGCGTTCTGGACTGCCAGTGCACAATTATCAAGCAAAACGATATAAACGACACGGTATAAGACGGTTTCTCCCCACCCCCCAATTTCCAAGCAGAAGCTTTACGTTACCATTTGCGAAACCATTCGGAGTTTCACACGACATTCATTCATTTGTTCACTTTCAGTTTTGAGCCGTACCACTGGCTACAATGACTAAGGCTGCCGCCGGTTCTGACAATGGTCTACAGAGATGTAAGATAATAAATAAGCACAAATGTATAACGAAGTCCTAATCAGCATGGCCCTCTGGATCGATGTGGTGCATAAGCCTGGCCATCACGACCAGGTCGTGCTATCTTTCTGATCTATTCGCATGAGACGTCGTTGATTGCAATATTGCGAAGAAAAGGAAAGATAAAACAGTATTGTTGAACATCGACAGTCTGTTGTGAGCCCCGAAAATAACAATATGTATTTCTCAACGCGTCTGTAAGATATACAGGTAAACGCGATCAATGCAGATAATTTCAAATGACATAGGAATAGTACAAGTACCATAATACAGCTATGAAAATCTGCCACCAGTGAAAGCGTACTGAAGGAGAACAGACTTGTAACTCAAAATAAAAACGGAAATGTGCAAAACCAAGAAAATAGTCCCGAGGACACTCGCGAATTAACAGAATGAAAGTAATAGCAATCAATTAAATCTGCCGGTTAGGGACAGGTGAAGCGTCAGGAAAACCGATAAGCGCCTGTCATGATTATAGTGTTCAAGGAATCTCCAAAGACTATACAGCAAACATGCCTCAGTCAGGTGATGCAATGCACCAGAATTCATTTGCATTTCATAGTATCACTTCATGGAAAGAATTTTCAAACAGTTGTGGATGATTCCGGTAAATGACTGAAGATAAGTCTGGTGCAAACGATCACCACAAGCACTACTATCCACAGGTTCAGCAAAATCAGATGCTCCAGAGTGGAAGCATCATTAGTGTTCGCAGGGTTCTGCGAGTAGAATCGTATCAACCACGTCCATTTATCCCCTTTTCATCTACAATCCAACGATCAAGTCATTTTTCGTTAACAGGCTCAAACGTACTTTCCAAAAAAACTCAGAGGAAGAAGAGCACGGAAACACAACTAAATCCGTCGGTCACGTGGAATATTTTTGACAGATGCTAACAGTAATCAGGAGATTCGGTTGCCAGTAGACTGCTTTCAGCTATTATTCAGCGTAAAGGGAGTTCGGTAAACAAATATAAAACAGATCCATTGAAACCGCGAGTCGAAACTTTGACAACCCCAAGTCGGCCATATAATAATCGCACATGGCTACCGGAATTAATCATTCTGATGGGCCATTGATTGTAACCGAAAGAACTTTGAGGATGTTATCAACGAGGTTCAAGTAGGAAGCGACGTCTGAGTGAGCCACACCAATCAGCTCTAACGCACAGACATCTCTGAACAAATTTCTCACTAAATGCGACCTTGCATATCGTCAGTGGTCGGAACATACAGCAAGAACTGTGTTATCAAGGTGTCAGGTACACGAGGTTCGCAACCCAGATTCCGGATAGACCGATCAAGTAGAACCAGGACACGTATGCAGATCAATTACCAACTCCAATCCTATGACCAATACGCAAACAAGTAGTGTAAACAAAACCCTAAAAACACAAACTTGAAGACAGATTTAACAAAGTTTGTATCATCCGCGAGTTACAGAATCCACGTGGATTTAAATTTCCTCTCGTACTTACACGTGGCGTTCATTGTCACAATGGGTATACGGAATATTATCTTGCTACATGCGTCAGCAGAGGGACTGGGGTTAACATGCGTTAGTAGACTGTTGTCTCTGTTGTACTGCGAATTGTAGGTTGTACGTAATCGTCTGGGGGCTCAGACTATTAGGTAGGGAGAATCGTTTTCAACGTTGATGGTCAAAGACACAAGAAATAAATTAAGTCTTTAACGAAAATAGTAGAAATTACCGGACCCTAACGAGACGTCGTCGAGCAACGACAGGCAGAAATGACCAGAAAACACTGGATAACCTAAAGAGAAAGGAAATATTTTAGGAAGGAATGGAGATGTTAACGCTTCGTGCTCACCATATCTGAGGGAGCTGGAGTCATGTTGGCAAGAGATTGTTCTTCCAGATTGATATCGGGCTGTTCCACCCGAATAATGGATTTATTCAGGAGCTGGAACGCCT
The DNA here is from genome assembly GCA_013368495.1 of Paragonimus heterotremus. Taxonomy (NCBI): domain Eukaryota; kingdom Metazoa; phylum Platyhelminthes; class Trematoda; order Plagiorchiida; family Troglotrematidae; genus Paragonimus; species Paragonimus heterotremus. The sequence goes on along the minus strand of LUCH01002702.1, from coordinate 37,836 downwards.
CACGGACATGGGCCTGCGTGACCTAAAAAACGGGAAATTCGAAAAAACGAACAAGTGTCTTTCAGTAACATAGAATTGTCCGACCACAAATCACCGAATTCCATCAGCATAAACTGTAGCGAGACGACAAAACGAATACGTACGTATATACATGCATTACCAAACAGAACAGGATAAGCAGTGACGGTTCCTAAGGAATATCTGTGACACCGCAAATATCATTGAAAGCGACTCTACTCTACTACTTTTGAGACTGTGCTCTGAGATCTGAGTGTAGTCGTCCAAATTCGCGGTCTAAACAATGAGGCATGCACCCGTGATAGAAAGATTTGGTACAAGTGTTTTCTACCTTATCTAGTAAGGGAATGGATACCTTTCGTACCCGATTCATGCTGAAAGATTCTGCTGTTGTTGCTTCTTATGCTCAAGTTTCTGTCATTTCACACCAATTAAGAACATATTTAGCACAGAGGCAACAACTAGGGATACTCTGCAGTAATACACAGTTCGACGGTTAAACATAAAGCCTAATTTATCTAGCCTGCCTAAATCGATAAGCCATGCTCAGTCTGAAAAATGATTCCTTGAACTAGTTGGCAAGTTTAACACGGTCTGTGTGCAACACTAGTATTCGTCGGAGGAAAAAAATCCCGACCCATTTAACAAATCAGAATAATTGTCTTAACATTTTATCTTGCAAATCTAACCTGTTAACAAGCCGCTCCGGACGTCATCAACTAACTACGAGCGTTGTTCACAGCTAGTCAAGTAGCGGTTAAAGTGGTCGGGGAACGTCCCAGGTTACGCCAGCTGCTGATTCAGCGGATGATGGTAATTACAGGTGAACACAATGTTGGTTGTTACAGTCATGATACGTTAACCACAGTGAGTTCAACTAGTTGATCCCGTTAGGTATGTACGAAAGGAACAATGACATCATAAAACTAGACCAGGAAAAAAAGAAATATGCAATCTAGTCCCCTGATTGTGTAAGAAAAAAAATATAAGAACAATCGTTCGGGTTGCTCATTCAAAAAAAAAACGATAGGCGGGGAATTCGGCTGACACGAATTGAACATCACTCAGTTAGTTGCGGCTTTCGTACTGACAAAATTTTAAGCCAGCCGATTTCGAAAAGAACTACACTCAAGTTCTGCCCGTGTTAGGGCTCGCCAGTAATCGAAACGGGCTGGCTGAGAATTCTATGGAAACACGGAAGCCGTGATCAACTGAGTGAGGTTCAGCTTATAACTCAAGAAGCATTTTATAAAAGGCACGAGTAAAGTAACTCACCGTATCTGCACAATGCAATCGAGCAGTAGCCTCAGAGAGACGAATTAGACTCTCTAACTGACGTACAGTGATCCGCCACGCCGACTTCGTACCACTAGAAGCGTCGCGCTGTCGCATGCGTTTGTACTCTTCAACCATGCTTTGCATTGCTTCAGGACTTATCTATAAAGTCAAATTGATTATGAGAACATAACCGAGCAGGTCGCAACAAATTGAACAGTTCTGTAAGTGAATCAGAGGTGCACGCCAAATTCAGCCACATCTAATCATACCTGTTTACGGTTCAACTGTTTTCTACCTTTATTCGTTTATCTAGTTAAAACAACATACAGACGAGGTGGTTTATCTGAATGTGAAACCCTAAACCAAGCGTCACCTGCGATATCGCTTTCGTTTACTAACTTCATTCTGATTGGAGAATGTATGACGGCATGGAACCATCACTCTATACAACATATCTCCTGCGCAAAAATCCTAGTTCATCGATTACCATATAGGGTGCTCTCTCCTTTGCTCCTCGACTCACTGGCCAATCGATCGCAAAGGAAAACGGACACTGGCAAATTGCGAACAGTGGCACGAGCTTTTTTACCGTTGTATCATTAACATAGATTCGCTCTATGGTGATTATGTGACGAGTAAGCATCCATGTCAGCCACTGGTACATGGTCACCGACAATGACGACGTGTTTACGACCGAACCAAACATGCATTCATTAATAAAGCTGATCACAAGTATATGAAGTAAACCATCTAAGGAGATAAACAGAGAAAATCAGGGCAGATTTATGCAGATAAATAATTAAATAAAGCAAGGCGTAGTAGAATCGGAACTACAGCTACGTTGGGAGTGGCCCACCTTGGGTTTGAAACAGCGCGCAAACGCAATATAACGACGGATATCATCAACAGAATATACACAGTTGGAATTATCTGGTCCCTGTAGACCCATATGCAAATCGACGATTGAACGCGCAATAGCATAGTCAACGATCTACAAAATAAAAAATAGAGACATGCTGAAGAAAGTAGCTTCTGTATGTCTTTAATGTAGCAACAAAGTGATGGTTATTCAGTATAAACACTACGATAACCTAATAACCTTGCATGAAAAGCTCAAATGCTTAAAACTAGGTGAAACCTAACTTTTAAGGTTAAAACCGTGTGTTGTATATGTCGCTTGATCAATGACAGACATCTTTTAAACGATACATGTAATTAACGAAAACAGGCAGACTGCTAAAGTAACATGTTGAAAAAGATCAACAGGGGATAAACTGTATTCAACCAACGATGTCTGCGTTCGACCGTTGGCGTCGGATGATACTAACGGAAAAGCAATGAACAGGTTACGAAGCGGATATTTGGTGGTGATTGCCAAATGATTTCTTTTGCTCAGTCTTTAAGTTGACACAAACTTAGACGGTTAGGCCGTGTGCTAAGGACGTCACTCAGTCATCTGTCGTAAGGAGCACTCCCTATGGATGCTGCGACCGGCTAGCGTAAGGTGCGAGGAGAACAAGTGACCTGACATGGAGAAATGAAGTCGTTCGCCAATGGGCCGACCAATGTAGGTCGAGTTTGTCAACCGAGTTGGAGACCTCGTAAGAGCACGTAGCTGGAGATGTTAAGTGAGATGGCGGCTAATCATACTCAGTGGGGTGAATGTTGTTGCTCTTTACTCGAGTAATCTGTAAAGTATGTGCACTTTATGACGAGGAGCAGTGAAAGCCAGAAGGAAGTTGTCTTACAGATGACGCCTAATTTTCATCTATAGCTCAGTTGTTTGTAAAGTATAGACACCTTGATGTAGAATGTTTGGATATGGACATGAATGTTTAGTAGTTATCTTCCCTTCTTTTTTTCTTGTCCAGGGCTTGCTTGTTCTTCATGGTGGTATGGATATCCAGCATCAGCCTGAATTACTGGTGTATTTCTCTCTTTAATGATGAACCCACCGACAGGCTTGAAAAAAGCCGACAATGTTTAAAACATGCTGGAAGCGACAAACAGACATCTACGAGGCCCGGTTGTGGGGGAGAAACACGTACTCAAACCATCTAGAAAGGATCCGATGCACACATTCGTCCACTCTAACAGTATCCAGGGATTTGATAGTCTGTGGCAACAGATGGGTCGGCAAAACTATGAAGCACCTCAGCACACATATCAAAGGGTACACACCGGAGTTGCTTCTGAGTTTGAAGATTGACTGTACAACTATAGCAGAACATATCCAATAGGCTACAAACTAAGTGGATTCAACGATCATCTTCAAAATGCTCCTCAAACCCGAGCTGAAGCCATGTCAATATATTGAGTGTATCTCAATCCGTGCATACAAAAACAGCAGCTGATCAGTCCCTCATCAAAATGGTATGGACGTACGTGGCTGCTACTCTTCGTTTTTCACTTCCCTTTCATGGTTCTTCAAGTCAGGCATGTTCACCGTTCATAGAAAGTAAGGCGCGCATTTCCCTATGCTCTTTACGTTGTTTCGAAGCATGTTATACTACCATTTTGATTGGGGTCATTCTGTGAACATTCTTTTATTGTTCCTTTGCATGAAGTTTCTAACCGCGCCATACATAGACTAGTATCACAATCCTAGCCTATTTCTGAACTCGCGCCATTCGCATGTTTTATGTCAGCTTATCAACAGACTCTGCTTGCTTTCATCATCCGACTGATTGTCTCAGCCATGACAATTAATTTTGCATTGCTGCATACCTCAACTATACACTGTGCAGAGCAATTGGCAAAAGTAATCAAAATGTGACCCAAATGTCACTGCGCAAGAAATCTGTACAAAATCCAACGTATCCATTGAGAACGCCGAACAAAACACTCGTGCATCCAATTATGATTTTCACATATAGCAAATGTGGTAGCACCCACAATAATGATGGATTTAAGAAGTGTACAACCAAACTGTCTAGAATGGAAGACCCTGGAGTAATCCTCCAAAGGAGCATAGCTGAACAAGGCCCAAACTAGAAGTGATGTCAAAAAGCTGAGATTCGTAAAACATAACCATTAGTTTACGTTTATCAAATACTATCCAATACATTATTAATGAAAATGTGTGCAACACTTACGTCATTACATTCGTCCACAAGAACAAAGAATAAGTCAAAACGTGACATGATCGGGGCGGACAGACCTATGTTCTGACGCAACGATTTGGATCGATCGTAGCGACCGCTGAGGGGATTCGCAGCTGCCAGGATAGAGGTCCGAGCATTTAAAGTGGCTTTGACACCCGCTTTAGTGATACTAATGGTCTGCTGCTCCATGGCTTCGTGAATGGCTACTTGGTCACGTGTATCCATTTTGTCAAATTCGTCAATGCAACACACGCCCTTGAAAAAAATGACAAAGAGTGTGCAAATGAGGAAGTGGAATATGACAAAAACTAGAAGCAACAGGCTAAAGCGACGAATGCATCCAACAGTACATACAGACGATCCACACAATGGAACTTACATTATCAGCAAGCATAAGAGCGCCTGCTTCAATGACGAACTCAAATGATTCCTCGTCCCTGACGACTGCAGCAGTCAATCCGGCAGCTGAACTTGCTTTCCCACTGGTGTAGACAGCTCGTGGTGAGAAACGTTCTACATGCTTAAGGAACTGGGATTTTGCCGTACTGGGATCTCCAACTAAACATACATTCAAATCTCCACGCAAGTGAGTACCCTCCTCGGTCACCTGTAGCGAAAACAGAATGATTATAAGATAAATCTAGGTGGGTCAACAGGTAAATAGAACAACTGGCAAGAGAGCACTCACACCGAAGACCTGATTTTAAAAAATCCGTTAGGATGAGATGGGTAATTTTGTAATTGAAAAACGTTAGGGTAAACAGAACGACTGGAGTGACCGATGATGTCTCACCGCGGTAATCACATTACCTATCAAACTACCGACTTGTGACTAGAAGAAGATTGTAACTAGAGTTTAACTAAAAGAAAATTGAATGATGACGAACTAGAAGCATCCGCTTAGATTCAAACAACCAGTAAACTGTTTGTCATATCGCAAGGCGGTCAAGTGATAAAGTTATGACCTATGAAAACTTTAATCATCTAACGGAGTAAATCGGACACACTACAGTATGTGATCATTTGTACCGTTGGCTAGAAATACTCCCAGTCAGGAAGATATAGCGCTGTCAACAGTGTGACTCCATTCACAGGGTTTTAAATCTACTTTATTCATAAACAACTATTGTGAATTCATACCTGCACATCGGCTATTACCGTCATAGGTCACGATAGTCCGAATCACAATATATGTACCCCAAAGCTGGATGTGTGTAATTTAGGGTTACTTATTTATTTGTGACCCGTTAGTTCAGACGATAACAAACGTCAATGCGGTGCACAACATGAAGTACTAAATTAATGTTCACAAGAAGTCTTAATAAAACGAAGATGAACAAGCGGCGTATCTTAAGGCATCCTGAAAAGTACAATTAACGGGGAAAATACAGATGGACTCAGATCGTACGAACGACACAGTGGACAATATTGCGCAAAAAGGGACTGCACGATACATATACAAATGTAACCTCTAGTAGACAATCATAAAACGAGCGTGGCCAGGAAAATACACAGATGCAATGGTAGAATAACCCCATGGTGCTCAGTAGTTCAGGCATAAACAGAAGCATTCAAAATGATAACGGATTACCAACTTGAACCAAGACCCTGTCCAACGACTTAGTACTCTTAATTTGCTGGTGGAGGTTTTCAGTTCCTTTGGTTAAGTCATCGATTGATCACCTTGTACCTTACGCTAATGAGCTGATGGGCGATTTGGCGGACAAGGGGCCAGCGTACTCAAGTGGTCTAAATTAGTGTACTGTAAGAGTTTGTGCGAGTAGACTTATTCGAACATCATTTACAAGAAAGGTTTCTAGGCTTCTCATTGTTTAGCCTCTGATATCACCCGATGTGTGCCGTTGCATGTATACATCGGTGACCAATACAATTAACCGCCAATACTTTGCACAGTTCCAAGTAAAGATACTATGACTACAGTCTTATAAATGAGACCACCAAGCATAAAGCAACTTTTTGACGCCAAAGATGTTAAAGCTGAGGGAAGATTGCTCAAGTCTTAGAAACGTAAACCTTGATTACACCTCCCATACTTGAGATATAACATTCTAAGCATACAGGTATATCAAGAACCTCCAGAACATTAGTTTGGTTTAAGACAAACATTATTACCAATCTTGAAATAACACCGGAAGCTGAAAAGCGCACTCCACATGACTGTGTAAAATAAGATGTTTTGCCTAGCAAAAACAGTGCCTTGTGGATGTTGTTCAACGAAAGTATCCTGATGCCCATATAGTTCAGTTCAGTCACCTTTTCACCGGATAGAACAGTAACACCTGGGGTTTTAGTGATGCGGACAGTTTTTTCAGTATTCCATCAACAGTAGGATGTCGATAGTGTACTAACATACAGCCTAACTCTCGCGTCTAAAGGGATCCGAAAGCGCGCACCAAACAACATAATCAAACGCACTCTTGTAGGTGAGAAATAGAAGAGTTATTGACCGACGGCATGTGACTTCGCTCCAGAGTAAAAAGTAGACGAAGACCTGTCTATTCCCCCCCCCCTCAACGTCCGCTTGGAAAGTTTAACAGTAATTAGTTTACAGCTGATCAAGTACACTATACCGTACACAACGTATAGTAACGTAGATGTAAACTAAACTTAAGCTGTAAATTAAGCTATTCGGATGGATGGATTCTAAATCTTTCGGGGCAAGGCATGCGCATTTTCGATACCTTGAAAAACCCGTTTAAAAAATTCAATCACCTTCGGAACACCTCCAAAAAGCATTAACAAAATGCCCTTTTTCACTTCGTCATTTCCGTGAATGGTTGGAAATAATGAATTGCACAGATTTGTAAATAAACGTCGGTCCTGGCTCATTTTGCAGATTGTATCCAGCTCAGCCGTAGTCAGTCGCTTCGACATCGCTTCGTATGACAAGACATCTGTGTCTTCAAGATCGTCCGACGGAAGGTACTGAAACAGACAAGCACAAGGCATAATGAATGCATTATCGATGGGTATTTCAACTGACGAAAGCTTAAACCAGAAGCACTCTCACCAACAATTAAGCTTGCATATATCATTTTTATTTGTTCTCCTTGTTCACAAGGCAACGTACGTATTTAAAGTTAACTTTTGATTGAGTTCACTAAAGTGGAAATTGTCTATTCAATAACACAATTTTGGCGTCCATTAGTTAGTTGGGCTACGAGGGAACGGATAATCTTCGCGTCCTCCGCAAAGGTATCGTGTTGTCATGAATTAACGAATAGCGGACGGAATTATCTCGACACTTAGTATAATACCTTACCGCATCCATGGAGCACAGATAAAGGTTGTAACCGGTAGGCCAAAGACAACAGAAGACGAACGAGCAATCCTGGAGAAAAACCGGACCAACAAACGATAAACAAGAACCTAAAATCAAGGTAGAAAACACTAGCCAAACAGGCAGAACCAAGAAGGGCACACAGTACTCAAACGGAAACCTTTTGGTGCAGAGCTGAAACTCAGGTTTATAAACGCGACCGCACGGCAGATAGCATGTACATGTGAGCTGGAAAATGGAGATCTTGCCACACTGAACGGTTAATCATTCGTTTGACAGCCAACAAGGAAACCACGATTGTATTCTGGGTTTGCTGTATTCCATTCTGTGCATACATTAGTACACATAAACACACAACCTCCTAGGACATACTGAAAACGACTAGTGATTGCGTCTTGATTGTATTACAAGGCTTATCAGTTTGCTCTATCAAGTAAGTGTTTATCTCTATTGACCACTTGAATGACAACAGCTATGGTGTTAGAAGATCGTACTGGCCAGATAATCGGCTATGTGAAGTGCACGACATAAGACGAACAGCGGTGTACGGATCACTTGGATAGATAAATTATCTCGTCTGCAGGCAAACAACAAAGTTGGATTCAGCTGTAATCGACCGATAGCTGTAGAAAAACGAGATTGACGGAAATGAAGGTGAAGTTAAAAAACAGAACCCGTCTTGTTTGATGATGACGGAGCGAATTGAGAGCACCCCCTTGTTGTGAGAATGGCTAGAATGCTGCCTAATTGTTTAAGCTGTTGTAGTCAAGCACGAGAAACAAACGCACCTTGCTCCTTCGAGCATTCACAGAGCGTTCGTCTATGGAAACCAGGAACGTAACAAACCGCCCACTGGCAGACTAAATACATCAACGGATTACGTCACTTTCCAAGACTGTTGAAACAACAGTCAGGGGTTCTCAAAAAAAAAACAAGCTGGATGCTATGGGGATTGGTGCGGAAAAACAGTAATTAAACAGTTTAATTCCGAGTGGCACTTGCCAAATTGACTGAGGTGTGATACCAGGCTTGAACTAAAAGTCAGAATTTCTAAGTAGATGGTCTTTCAGTATGGACACTATACATCATCTACACTTTCCGACAAACCGCGTCTTTGCAGAACAAAATGTGACGTGTCCCGCCTTAGCAACAACAAGATTTTTTGCAGAACATGCGAGTTCAACACGCCAAAAAACACGTTGATCATGTTCTTGAATGCCAAGCTAACACCTACCTCGCCACGCCGTTCGTATGGGTTGGGTTCAGCTGAAGACGACAGCAAAGCAGGTGATGTATGACAAACGTTCGAGGGCCGAGAGAACAGATACCAAGGCTTAGTTACATGAAGTATCACCGGCTTCCTGGGTGAGATCCCCAGAGAAATATCTACTTGTGATAAGACATGGTAGAAATTGAGCAAAATGATGGGAGCTGTGGTTGTAGGACGTTATACTTCTTGAATTATACTACGTTTTTCACTATATACTGTGTACACACCTTGGTATAGTTCAACCACAAAATGATGACTGAGTTGGGAGATGAAAATAAAACCAGAGCCGAATTTCCACTTAGCAAAACAGAGTGGCAAAAATGAAAATGAAAGAAGCTGTGACGGCTATTTAAGATGTTTTACCCAGACGTATTATGCTACCTTGACGTAGTGGTTAAGCCTGTGCACCGCATCAATCCGGAAGGTTATACTGACCAGGACTCCAGTCCTTCTAGATACAATCAAGTCAGCAAGGCCCAGGGCGAGCAGTAAGACGAAAAACAGATGCACTCATGGGGTTGTATGCGCATTACTGACCGTGCAGGAATTTTTAGGTAGTCAGGCACGATTTTACAGGCATACAGCGCAATCAATTTTATAAATGCGGCGCCGCTGTTTTTCGGTTAAAGAAGAATGGGGTTAGAAAGGGTACTCTCAAACAAAGAGTATCCCAATCAACCAATAGTTGACAATGACTGCCGGTGTATTACTCAATACGATCGGAAAACTTTTGATATCACTCGAAAGCTTACTGTGCCTTCAAATATATCCCCTGCGCACAGCAGTTTTGAGAATCAGAGCGAATTTTCCTATCCACCGAGTCTTCGGGTGAGGTAAGTCTCTGACTGCGATGTTGTTGAGTCACTAGCTCCGGGTAGGGTCCCTTGAAGAAAACGCTGTATCCTGTTGTTTCGCAGGTCAGATTTTTGAGCCAGAGACCCGAGGTGAGGTACCAGGAAACCACCTCCACAACATAAACGACCGGAAATTACTGGAAGCTTTCGTTATCCTGACAGACCAGTCCATTCATTTTCACCTTATTCCTTCTCTGCTAAGTACCCTCACCACAAGCCACGACAACCGATAAACATTAGCGCTTTTCACGAGTGCACTCAAGAAACATGTCAGCAAGCTGCTCTAGCGAATACCCTTTCCAGTCTGGAACCAAATGTGTGCTGTCTCCGAAGCGCACCTTCACGACCCTAGCACTGTTCTTCACTTGAATCTTCTTTTAGATAATGCTATGGGCCAACGGTTTTTTCTTATGGTCTCTAGTGACGACGAAGCCGAGTCTCGCGATCAGGCCGGAATGGGGATTACACTAAACACCAAGGCAGGCCAGAACTTATCATACTGGATCCCAATGAGTGGTCGTTTATGTGCCGTAACACGTAGCACCTCAACTAAAGTCGGTCGGAATGATGTCGTTTATGTGTCACATCTAAATATGCTCCGCTAGACAATAGTTCAGATCATGACAAGAATGTCCTGTACGCCCCCTCCTTGATCTTCCGAGACAAACTAGATATTCGGATATCGTTGTGCTCGTTGGCGAGATGAGTGTGCAATTCGATCATGTTACTCCGAACGAGGAGCGTTTGAGTGGTATGTTCGATATCCGTGCTCAATGCACTGACAGTAGCAATCGACTGTTACAGTAATGCGCATTACACGAATTCTACATAGTGAATAGCGCATTTCAGCGCAAACGACGGCACTGTCACGCGGAGGCCACCTTAACTTGACTATGGACGTCAACTGATCATATCGTCATCAGCTATCGGTGGTACCATTCCATTAAAGGATGTCGTTCACTTTGGAGTGACTACCCTGAATCAGACCATACCGTTATCCGTGCCTGTTTTGTTTCGTTTCTTACTTACAGATCATCTGCTCACAGATATAATGTATTCAGTTGGAAATTTGGCGATGAGGATATGCGAATCGCTTGTCAAATATTACTGGCAGTTAAACTGCCCGAGTCTCAACAGCAAAGTGACCCGTACCTGCACTGGGCAAATATCTCAACAGTTGTGCTAACTTCTTGTGAAAAGGTTTATTCCAAAGCAGCACGGCATATACGACAGAAGCAGATTTCTGTTGATGCGAAGGAACCTATGAACAAACGTCAACTGATCCTCCTCACTCCGAATACGACAATGATCGCCGTGAACAGAAACGGAAGCCTGCGAAGAATCTGAGTAAGAACCGTGAGGTCTACCCCAAGCAAGCTAGAGACAAAGAATGTATTTTCATCTGGGAATAACCGCCGGTAAGGTGTTAGTGAGACTACATGTGAAAAAGATGGCCCACGAACCTACAGCTTGCCACGGAGACTAGACAGATGGGCCGAACACTTCGAAGAACAGTTCAACTGGTCTAAGCCAGCCGATTCAGGTGGAGATGATGGAGACTGTGTGGCTAGCTATCACGTTCCAGACGTCCTTCTGTCAAAAACCGAAGTAGCTTTGGAGCTTAAATTATTGAAACGTAATAAATTCCCATGTCCGGACCTTCCTTCCTCAGTAGTTCTCAAAAATGGTGGTGAAAGATGACTGTCTGAATTGGCTACACTTTTCCCTTCAGTATGAGAGACTGAAGAGGTACCTAAAGGCTAATGTTTATCAAGAATAATTCCCATTTACAAAAAAGACGTCAGGACGTTAAGTGACAACCACACAGGTAGTATCCTTGCTTTTATTGCATCCAAGCGGTTCACGGATCTCATATTGCGCTGGTTTCTGAAACACAGGGAACCAATATAAAAGAACAGGCAGACTAACGGCTTGCTCACGGGTGCATCGATCATACCTTTAACTTGCGAGAGACACAGGAGCATCGGCACATCTTTACTCAGCCAACGGACGTGGTATTTTCGAACATTAGGGCTGCTTTTGATTCGGCTGCCCAGTGTATCAAGTGGGGCTGGCTTCATAGTAGAGGTAGCCTAGTGAATAATGTTCTTGGATGTCCGCTCTGAGTGCTGTACGCATAGTTATGGGCAGCTACCTCGAGCGTCGTCCACGTCGAGTGGCGTTCAACAAGGGTGTCCGGTCTCCCCCTTCCTTTTTAAATTTGTGATGGATGACAACATGGAAGGAGCGTCCAGAGATTCCGGGGATCTCGGAACGGTGCTTCTAACAGGTAGCAAGATGACTCATATTGTGTATTCGGACTTAGTTATTCTGCAGAGAACAGCCAGACCCTGCTGAATCGGTCAAACAGCCAATAATCGAGATAGTGAAAACGCACAAACTTCACTGACTGAGTCATGTACTTCGTATGCCAACGGAACGTCTGCCGCATTGTTCAATGTGGCTGCTGATGGTTGGAAGAAACCAACAGACAGCCAAGTAACGACGTGATCATGAGCTATGAAAGCCCCGACTGACCTGCTGGGCAGAGTTGGTAGGTGACGTCTACTGGGCTGGGGAGTATGCGACCATCCACACCGCTATACATATATATATATATATATATATATATATATATATGGCAGGCGTGCTGCAATATGAGGGAAAAAAAGTAGTGTAGGGTGAAGGGAAAAAAGCGTATAGGGATAAGGAAGAGGAAATTACAACGCTGCACACGGAGACTCGCAACAGGAGCGCCACTGATTTCTGTTCTTCGCTATACCCGACAACTTCCTGAATTAAAGGTGTTCAATGTTCTTCGGACTCTAGCCAGAAAGTCGGGAGTGCTTGACTGAAGCAAGCTTCGGAGTGTCTTCACTGGGTCATGCACTGACCACCAAGCTGCCGCTTCCAATGTAATCCACCACCAGCAAACAAAGCACAATGTGGCACGTGGTGAGTTAGCATTCGTAGGATGCGGCTAAACCAAAGAGACCTGTGAAACGAGGTCCAAATGCTCAAGGGTCGACAAAGTTTATTCGTTCTGAAGACACGTCGGCGAACCTCGTCACTGCTGACACGTTGTTTCCACTAAACGTCGCTCACGTTTCACAGACACCGATCGTCGAAAACGGATACTCTGTAAACATACTCCGGTAGAATGGACCAAGTTTCAGAGTCGTACAACAGGACTGCTCTAACAATGGCACCATACACTAGATCTTTCACAGAAAGACTGAGGAAATGCCGACGATACAGATGGCGTAATTTGACAAACGCCATTCAAGCCTTTCCGGTGCGGTTTGTGATCTCACGAGACATTTCACCACCATTGATATAGCTCCTAAAGTACACAAACTTCACGACTACCCCTAACTGCTCATCACTAAGGGTCAGGGGGCAAGCGCAGCTCCTTGCCAATCCTTCAACAACACTTTGCATTTAATAGATGCAAACGCTATACTAAAATGAAATCTCTAGTCTGTGTAAGATGTTCTGAGCTCCCTGTGAGCCCTCAAATATTACGGTGATGTCGTCTGCATATCCAATGTCACGAAGTCGATTGCCTGGGAGCAAATACACACCATCACATTCGCAGTCTGTCGGGGGCACACTCTAAGATCTCATCTACTACAACGTTTGAATAGGAAGAGTGAGATTGGATAATCTTGTCGCACCCCACTTGAGATACTAAAGGCCAGTGATACGCTTCCATAAACTCTCATCCTGCCCGAAGTCGGAGATTAAATCGCCTACAAGATGTTCACATACTTATCATGCACACTCTTCTTCGATAAACAGTCCCAGAGTGCAGCTTTATCAACTGAATCGAAGGTCGTTTGATGTCCAAAACAATTGTTTGCCTTCTATATGAATGGCGAGGTTCAAGCATCTGGCGAAGTGTGAAGATAGGACCAACGCGGCCACGGTCAGGATGAAACCTCGACTGCTCTTCCCGAAAATGTTCTAGGAAGAAAAATGGCTGCGAGCAACTTTGACGCAATAGGAATCAGGATAATCCTTGGGACTGGCAGACGAAGTGCGTGAACACTTTTGAAAATGAGGACAATGTTAGCCAAAGCCAAGTCATTTGGAACAAATTCGCTGATCCAAAATTTCTGGAGTTAGGGTCGTCAGCTGTTCAACTCAGGCTGGACCTCAATCTACAAAATGGGCAGGAGGAAGTTCATTTGTGCCAGGTGCCTTGTGATGTTTCGTAAATTTAATCTCAAGAGAGACTTCTGTTTCCGAGGGCGGAGAAACGTCAACAGACCAATGAGCATAGGCAAAGTCCAAAGGCCTAGTCAACTGCGCAGGTGGCCAGTTGAACTGCTGTTGGAAGTGCACAACCCGGTGTCCTAAGCGTTGCTGCGGGTTATGAATGGGCTCAACACTGGGTTCGTAGACTACCTTGCTGACAACTGGCTCCCTGCTACCAGTTGCTCGAATGAGAGTTCCCAGTGGCAGCGTCTTGTTCCAGTTCGATAACGAGTTGTGTCCACCAGGTCTCCCGATCCTCTCACAATTGCTTCCGGAGCTGTAGGCGGATAGCCTTGTGGACTGAGTTGTACTCAAGGGGGCATCAAGACGTTCCGGTGATCGCATACAGACCTGGCGGTTGACAGCTAGGGGAGTAGAATCAAACGAGACAGTACCGCACTTGTGCAATGCATGCCGCATATATGTCCAACGTGCTTCAGTCATCTGGTGAGTACAGGGCTAGACTAGGAACAAGCGCGCACTGGCTGGAAACATTTGCTGATATGGTATTGTGTTGTAGTCAGCGACCAGCCTGTGGCCGCACACTCCTTCACTTTTCTTTTTTTCATGAAACCCAATCGCTCTTGTCTACTCTCTTTCTCCTCGCTATATACATTTATACAGCAACCTAGTGAACGACTATCAGGACCAACGGCAGCCCGAGCCATTGTAACAACGGATACGACTTGAAGCTGAAGACGGTTGATCGAAGGTGTAGTCGAAAGCGAGTCTAGATGGCTGGTCCCATCTGTTCGTCTGTTGGCATACCTTCTTGTGTGACTGGCTTGACTTCCGTATGAAAGAAGTTCTTCTCGATTAGCCTCGTGAACCGGTACACAATAACCATAAGCGTTAAGCAGCTCCCTTCCACTTCCGCCACTTTGTCACTGAGTGAAGGAGGTAGGCGGAAGGCTCACAGCGGTATTCGAATACAATCCCCAGAAATAACTTTTTTGCATTTTATCTCCCAATTTTACAACTTCACGTTTTCATCTACTTTGCGTTGTATGAAAATATTGTCCTTTGGACGCAAACTTTTATTGGGTAGATAATTCAATTCCAGATGAACAATAGAAAGATTGTCTAGTTGTACAAGGATAGAGCTGGGTATATAACTGAAAGTCTGCATCATTAAAGTAACTTGTCAAACCAACTTACTCTTCCATTTGAGGGTACAACGGTGCACGCCAGAAATGCTGTCCTGTATGTCAACTCTCGTACACCAAGCGCCTTCAATCCAGTAATCCCTCCAATTTCTTGATTATCTCTGCCTCGTATTGGTTTTGACTCCAGAGATCGAGTGCCTGTTATGGATCGATAAACATTAATCTTCACATATACCTAGCCTTATAGGCATCTAAAGCCGTGTATAAATTCACTGATGCAACATTAGCTACGCCAAAAGACGTTACATACCCTGCTACAATAACACAATGAGGTGAAACAAAACGATAACAATCGCAAGTCGATGGCAACAGTAGCATGTCAATGTCGACAAACAGTTTTAACGCAACACACACTTTCGTCAAGATAACAAGTGAAGCATGACCGCATAACTAAACCAAGCTTAACAAGTTTCACTTCACTTGCTCTGGACACATCAGAGCAATCATGTGATGAACAGGGGTAAGAATTACCGCTGTATCGATATTATTCTGTCATGCATTATGCTTAGATTCCAAAATTAATTTACGGAAAATCTCATTACCTGGTGTGGCCAGCTGGCCCACATCTGGAACCACGATTAAGGTGCCGATAAATTCACAGCGGTCACCAGGCTGAGCAAGATCCACTGCATCCGCTCTTAGAATGACCTCCAGGCTGAAATGTGTGAATGAAAGACGCGCATGTGAAGACGAACAATGAAAGATAGAAATTTTGACCACACGATTCTTAACTGATTTCATGTTACTGACAGAAGTAATTTCACTGTATCAACCACGACAGTATATCAGATAAAAAACGGCACGCAAGCCTAACCTGACAGAGTCGTGGAGTTTGCCGTCGGGTCCGTGCAATCAGAAAACCACGACAACACTGATGATGAAAACCTGTTACCGCCAACCCCTACCTCACTGTCCTATCAAATGTAGTGCTCAGGCCCCTCTCGACCTCCGCTTCTGGTGATTACTCTGCATGTCCCACGATAGATATAGCTAAACACATTAAGCGTCCTTAAATTTCATTCCTTGATTAGACCTAGAATGTGAATTAATATAGATGCTTTCAACGTTCGTACTCTAAAACAGATAGGTCAACAAGCCACTATCGCACGAACTTTGGACCCATCAAACATTGACGTCTGTTGCGTTTTACAGATTAAAATCCAGCATAGTAGTCAACGTATGGAACTAACAATACCTGCACTGTCTACCCGATACTGGCTATACACTTAGGGTGACTCCATGGTCGCCGCTACCGCTCAAGCTGGAGTAGGTATAGCCTGCAACACGACGGTCGCAGTCGCATCAGTAGATTGGATTCCTGTTAACAGTAGACTGCGTCGCCCGCTTGGTTGGTTCTGTTAAGGCCAGCTCTAGACACAAGACCTTCAGACAACTTTTAATTGTCTGTTTAGGCTCTAACTGTTTGTAGTGACGTTGGCGTCAAGGACGCCTATTATTCCGATTTGTACTCTCTCCTTCGGTCGACAAATGATCGAACCAGTCGTTCTAGTCGAAGATATGAACGCCCAGGTCGGCCGTCTTGATGAGGCCGAGTATCGTCTAGGCGACAGGTTTGGAACAGCATCACATCACTCGGATAATGGCGACCAACTGTTACAGCTGTACGCTGAACATAAGCTATTTTTAGCCGGCACTAGCTTTAGGCGTCGTGCGCGTCATATTTATACCTGACGCCTTTCTCCGAATCAGGCCTGATCTCAGATAGATCACACAGCTGCTAGTTATAGATGGCGGGGTTCCATTCAAGACTGTCGTCCTTATTGGAGCACATGCTTGGATTCAGGTCATGCTTTGGTACGCTGTCGTTCTGTTCTTACTTTTGCTGGGCAATGATCTCATCGGTTGGGAAACTAGCTATGCCGTCAGTAAAGCATAAGTACCAAACCAGCTTAGAAAGCAAGCTTAGCAGTCCTCACTCTGAAGATCCTAATAGCTGCCGGACCGAGATCTCCCAGGACATTCATGAAACAAGCACTTTAGCATGCGGCACGGGGGTTCGTGGGTCGAACAAACATTGAGTCTCAGAGAAGTCCCTGGAGTTGTTAGAAGTCAGAAGGAACATACCTTCTCACAGTTCATATAAGAAGTTTAGGAGAGATATTCGTAGTAAACTGAAATACAGACTAAACGCTGATCGTGATGCTTGGTTAATGGAAGTAGTTAAGGAAATAGAAACTGCTTTTGTTCCAAGGAACACCGACAAACAATTTTGGCTTATCCGCTCTACTCGCTCATGGCGACCGTCTGTTAGTGAAGCTATCAGTGAGGCAGATGGCATACTTGTCTATAATCAGTCCAGAAGATAAGAGTGGTGGGTGGAACAATATGATGGTCAATTTAGCTGGCCTCCTGTTTCTGCTGTGTTACCGCCACAAACTCGTGATGGTGCACCCTGTTCGGCAGATGTGGCACCACTCATTACGACTGAGGTCATTAATGGCTCTCAACCGTAATAAGGCCCAGATGATCTCATACTGGCACTTTCCAAAGAAGGTAAGGGAGGTGTTAATAGTGGTTTTGACGCAGTTGTTTCAACCGGTGTGGATGACGGAGACCAACCCTCCATGCTCGGGTCATTCGCTGATAGTTCACATAGTGAAGGAACGTATTAGGGGCTCTTGCGAAAACCATAGCGAAATTAGTTTGACCCCAGTCATTTCTAGGGTTCTGACATCCACTATATTTTGTCGATTTACTGCAGCTCGAGAGGCAAACGTTAGGGGAGAACAGGCAGGTTTCCAACCTAAAAGAGTTGTCTTGATCACATTTTTATTCTCCGCTAAATTCTGCAGCAGCGTCAAGCGTACCACTGGCCAACAATTGCCGTATTTCTCGACTAGAAAGGTGCGTTCGAATCGGTGGATCGATCTGCACCTTTATGGTTGTTTAAACGCAGAGGTGTACCAACCAAGTGTGTGAACATACTGTCGACGCTTTATTTCCATACTTTAGCTCAGGCTAGGATTTACGGTGAACTGTTCAACAATTTTAGCACTATGAGCACCGTACGTCAAGGCTGATCACTTTCACCGTTTTTCTGTAATTTCTTTATAAACGGAATAATGCAGGATTATCTCCAGCAGTTACAAGATGTCGATGTGGGCCTCCTAACCGATCTTCATTATGCTGATGACAAGGTGCTGCTGTTTGACAACGTTTAAACACCACAAACAACGCCAGAGGCTATTTCGCTGTGCAGCCTCAAAATGTTAAATGCTTCTGCAAGGTTGTTGTGATTATGTAGACTTACTGTTAGGTAATAAAGTCATGGAGCTGGCTGACGGGTTTACGTACCGGGGAAGCTGCATTAGACGCGATGGCGGCGCAGGAAATGGAACAGAAGCCCAGATCACCTAGCCTAGCGGGGAGTTCTCCAATCTGGAGCAACTCTGGCGACAGAGAGATATCTCTCTCAGGCTAAAAGGCTGCACATAGAAGGCGATAGTGAGGGTTGTATAACACTACGGCAGCAAAAAAATGTCCCTTAAACCAACCCCCTTCCGTGACATAAACGACCAGGAAGTATCAGAAGTTATCGTTCTCTCGACAGTGACATTAATGACCGATCTCGACTTTCTCCTACTGTTTTACCTCCTATTTCTTCTATCTTCCATATGCCTTCGGATAATTATTGTTTTCTGAGGCCAAGACAAGTGGTAAACATTAGCGCCGTTAATGTCCGCACTCTTCGACAAGTCAGTCAGCAATCTGCTTTGACAAGAACTCTCTCAAGTCTGGAGCTTGATGTGTGCTGTGTGCCGGAGACGCGAGTCTACGATTCTATCACGGTTATCCATTTGAACTAACCTCTAGATAACTGTCGATCCAAGCGCCTCTAGCTCACGGTTTCTGCTTACGCTGAAGCTGAATCTCGCGGTCAAGTTGGAGTGGGAATCGCACTGAGTTCCAGAGCGGAGCAGTGTTTGCTCGATTGGATCCCAGTGAACAGTCGCTTGTGTGCTGTCAGACTCAATATGTCGATTAAAGTCTGTAAGGCGTTACATATTCATTAAATCGGCGTACGTCCCAATGCATTGCTGTTTGGATGCCATCAAGAATGCGTTCTATGACGCTCTCGTTGACCTACTGAGGCAAACTAAACATTCAAATGTCATCATAATAGCGGGCGATTTGAATGCTCAGCTTGGTCGACTTTCTCCGAATGAGAAGCGGCTAGGAGGTGTTTGGTGTCCGGGCACAACGCACTGATAATGGCGAAAGACTGCTGCAGCTGTGCGCATCTCACGGTCTCTATATTTCCGGCACCACATTCCAACACAGGAAAAAACATCGTGTTACTTGCAGACCTCCGTATGCTTCCCAACCGTGGACACAGTTGGATCATATAGCAGTTGGTTACAGGTGGCGCCACTCTGTTAAGGACTGTCGTGCCTTTTGGAGCAACCACCTGGACTCAGACCATGCTGTTGTGCGTGCCTGTTTCGTTCTATCATTTGCCCAAAGGACCTACGCTCGTAAATGCAAGGTACTTAACTGGCATTCCAGCGATGAGAGTGTGAACGACGCTCACCAAAAGGCGTTGGTGAACAAGTTGCCCAGTTCGAGCCAAATGAAGGATCCTAATGAACACTGGGAACAAATCGCCAAAGCATGTTGTGAACAGGTATGTTCCGATGGGGCTGTTCAATTGCGACAGAACTGGATTTCCATCACGTCGATAAACCTCATAAACAAGCGTCGCTCGATCCCACCTGGTTCTGAATATGATGACGACAGTCGAGAACTTAAACGCAAGCTGACTAAAAGTTTGCGCAAAGACCGTGAGCAATACTTGGTCGAACAATCGCAAGAGATGGAAAAAGCCTTTTTATCTGGGAATAGCAGAAAGCTTTTTTCCCTGGTCGGTGGTTGCACTGACTGTCGAGTTGATGTAAGTGAAACCATATGTGAAAAAGATGGTTCAGTTATTACCAATCAATCACGCCGACTTGACAGGTGGGCTGAACATTTTGAAGAGCAGTTCAGCTGGCCTCAACCAGATCATGAGGACGACGGGACCCGATCGGTCAGTTACTGCATTCCTGATGGTCCTCTGTCGGAAGCAGAAGTGGTCCTGGAGCTCAAGTTTCATTAAGAGCTGCAAGCAAGTGAGAGGCGCAACTCGTCACAAGGCATCGACATCCAATTACAAGACAGCAGCGCATTCAACACACGTCGTCGCCGACTAAACTAGCTAGCAAATCAACTACAGAGAATACTATCAACTCTTACAATGGCGCCAAAAATATGTATGTACCACCTTGTGTGCTGCATGACCGCCCTTTGCACGCAGCTCACCCTGATCATCACCCTACGAACACAGGTCATCCTTGCAAACCGCTATATGCCTATTCAGACGATTGTTTTAAAAGCATGCCACTTGATTACAATTACTGTTAAGTGTATCAATCTGAGGATTGACTTCGTTAGCTTCATCCAAAATACAACACAATTCACTGTGTGCCAGGTTAACTAGGAAAAAAATGCAAGGCAGTTGTCTGGGGCTCTGTAAATGGTTACGACTAATGAAGCGTAGTGGGAGATGTAGAAGGGTATCCTGTAGGTGTGGTTTTATTCCCACCTGTAATTCTGTTTGCTTTGAGACGGTACAAACACGTAGGTATTGATTGCTTCAGTTTTGATATACATGGGTTTCAGAGAATAAGTCTTATCGCTCCTTTTCGTTTAGTTCCAACCTAAGGTCAATTCTTCCTATCATAGTAGTATGGCAGCTAGGAGTCGACGTTAATCGTTACTGTGTTACTGTCGATGATAAGCACTGACAGTGAGAGGTCACGACACCTGGGGCACAGTGAAAATGAACACAGAGGGGAGTAAATACCGTTCGTTACATCGTCCAAGGTCTACGACCACCCTTCGATAAAAAAAGGTTAATGTATTGTGTTACTTCAAAATGATTTGGCTACAACCACACATTCTCATAAGCCTCACTGTAAAGGTTACAGGCAGGGACCAACACGAGCTCGATGTCAATTCTCACCAGCAAGTGGTCCAGAATAGACAGCGTGCAGTTCTAGTCTAACAACCACTTTATTTACCTGCATTTTGCTAGTTGTCAGGTCAAAATGGTCTCGACGAGTTTTAAGTATGCAACAATTTCAGTTTTAAGGGTGATGACTCGTGGGATTTGCTTACCTTCGCCGGCATTGGTCTCAGACAACGCTGAAATCGAAGTCTTAGTAGTTCCAAAAACTTAACAACAAAAAATAACGTTGTGGTGACGGTTGGAAACAGACAGGTCCACAGAGAAAAGAGATGTTCCAATAAAAGACAAGTACGCTCATCAACGCTCATTGAATACATCTGATTGGATGTGTTTACATGTGACCCGATGATCAGTCGAATGGGCCATCATCCATAAGTTCGCAAAAAGTTTACAAAACAGCATTGCACCTGCAACTTATTACGATATGTCGACAAACAGTAGACAGAATCATAAGTTTTTCGGGAGATAATCGTATTCTATGCACTCGAAACCGAGGTAAATGGTTTCGACCTTAGGTGCTGCTGCCATCCACAAGGTGCTGTTGTGAACGTTGTTTGGTCAAGTTGTCCGTGAAGTAAATGTGCTTAACGATGCTGGACAGTGAAAGCCGCAAGGAAGCTGCCTTGCTAATGAAGCCTTACTTTCACTTGCAGCCAGGATGTTTGCCTAAGAAGTATAGGCACCTTGATGTTGAGTGTTTGAATCTAGACATTGCTATTTTCATCAGTTAGGTTCCTCCCCCTTAATCCCGTTTCCTTCTCTTCCTTTACCAGATTTGCTTTTTTCTCCATGGTTGTATAGTAGTTAAGCATTGCTGAAAACCACTGGCGTATTGCTACTACCTTGTTAAAAGAAAGATGGAACAGATTATACTCAATCATGGTGTGAACGACAAAACCTAACAGGATGCAATAGGAATTACTCACACCAGCGCTGAACAGATGGGCGCGCACTACAGAGCAAGATATGAGAACGAACGTACAAAAAAACAGGACAAAAAGAGCGTGTTCATAGAGTTTGCAATTAGTTGACAATGTCGCGCGTAGTTACTGATAATTCGTTAAGCTAAAAACTTCGATTATTTGAGGTGATTATCCTATTCCTGAAAAATGGGGACAAGAATCCAGAGGACACCGATCAAAACATTTACGAAGTTGGAATGTGGAAACAATTTACGGAGAATAAGCAAACATACTTGCGCGGAATACTGCCTCTTGGTAGCTCAGCTTGTGTTTCCTGGACGCGAACTTTTTGAAAATCAACGAATTTTGATTCGTTTGTCAGAAGCTCAAACTTTACGCGATTGGCACATTGCGGATTGAAGCAGACGGTGGGCTAAGAGGAAATAACGGGTGAGAATAACCACCCACCAGTGTATATTTGAAGGGTTGTTCTATGTTACGCATAATAATTTTACACTCCATACAACGGAAAGTTCCCAGAAGCAACTCCGGGTGCACTGGATGCGATCTGACAACTTGTGTGCGAATTTTCAGCAAACGTCCAATTTGGTTAGAGGTTAGTTCACGCATTCTGGTGCAAAGATTACACAACAAAAGCAAAGATACCTGTGAAGCCCGGGCAAATCACTGAATGCAACATAAAAGTCCCTCCCGGAGTTCTGGGTATCTGGCACATGATCGTTGACAAAATGTTTTGTGGTCAGACAAAGATCGGGGTACAGTCTACAAGTTGCAGAGGCAAACTGCCGTTACCTGTAATATTCATCTTGAATCAGACCAGAAAGTTTAGAATCAATCATAATAATTTCAGTGAAATTGACAACCAGTGTGCTTTTCTCCAGCTGCTTCAATTCTTTAGCTCTTTCCACATACTTCAACGTGTCATTCTCCTTGAAACTACAAAGAACCATGCAAAAGACATGCTAGCCTCACGTTTCTAAGAAGTTTCGGAATAAACGTTGACACTCCTCGGAAACAACATCCACCACTCTGACAGTACGAATCTCAGTTTGTGCAACGTCCATCCCGAACAAAATCGAACAGCCCAGTGTGGCTGAACGTAATATGTACTGGTACGTTAAAACAAAGCAGTCAATGTATTTTTAAGTGGGTTTAATGGATTGGTGGGAAACGTAAAAGCACGGATTTTTGGTTCTCAGTATATTACGGCGGTAAGTTATGGGATCGAAGACGATTAACCCTTACGTAAATACAGGTGCAGTACCCCCCGCCACTCATTTCTAGAGACAATGAAGTAAATTTAAATCAGACAAGGAAGGTGTACTTAAACTTCTTGAGCCTTCTGAACAAGATGGATGAGGCAGGTGAGTTGGTTGTGAGTAACAACCGCGCTGTCGTGGCACTTGCTGAGAAGCGTTTATTTGAGGAATTGATGGACACTGAAGCCTTTCTCTCTCGATTCACCTACTTTCGCTGGGACCGCAAAAGTGTTAGTGGTCGGTAAGCAAAAAGAGTAATGCTTCTTACCCGCAGTAACCTTACCGCTACTCCTGTGCTAGCCAGAGTCGACGATGATAACGCGTATGAGGAGCTTTGGTGCAAGGTAAAGTTAATGCTGAACAACTCCACCGCGCCTGATGCTACTTATCGCTCCCCTGGATCGTTTCCAGCTCAACCACTAGACGACCTACGGATTTTTGGAGTAGCTAACCACTGCTTAGCACTGAGAGACTTCAACGCACTTGATATCAGTTGGAGGTCACAAACGTTCACTAGTATTTCAGACCGTTTTTCTGAATCACTGCTTCGACTGGTCGTTGAAGTGCTGTGCTGTTTGACAAAACATGAGAGCTCCCAGTTGGTTGCAGGCTGGATGCCGCGCCACGTTGGATTTGGTGTTCTTCACACTAGAGCCCAACATCCGTCGCGTAGATAGGTTGCCTCCTGTAGAGAAGTGTCCATGGACTATTCTACAAGAAGACAACTCGTAGTAACGCCCACCCAGGTTCGACATATGTGAAGAATTCCATTCGAAGAAATGAGGGAGACCACGCGCACCTTTGACCGAGGCAGAAGCATGAACACGACTGATCCGCACTCATGCAAAATTGGAGACGACCTGCTGGCTGTCGTGGAACGGTTTCCACCGATGTCGCATAGTCACCCCAAGTCTAAACGTCCACCGTAATTCGATGTTGAACTGTGTATCACCCTCAGGCACAGACACCGACAGCGGACGGGACATCGCGTTGGCCGTGTCTTTCAAAATGCCTACTGAAAAACACGAAACGTATGTAAAACCGCGAGGCTGATAAGACGTCAGCAGTACGAGGAAAGTCTATCCACGGATCATCAGTAGCGTCTAAGAAGCTATGGGCGTACATCAGACGACGAACTGGGATCAAGGCGCAAAGCCAGGCACCGATGAATCAGCATGAAAATCAAGTTGTTGCGAACTTATTCAGGGCTTAGCTGATGGTTCAGTCTATTCTCAGGATAACGGTCTACCTTGATCGACGGTGCTGGACCATGCCCCATCGAAATGTTATTTGGCGTTGATGAAGGGGAACGCGAGCTGAGGTTAATTAATGTCAGCAAATCCCACAGCCCGTACAACATCTACGCTTTGTTTCTGCGTCAGCTGGCGGCGAAATTATCTGCGCCCACGGGGGGCTTGTATCAGAGGTTTTTTAACAAGGGCAAACTGCCAGAAGAATGGAAGCAAGCGGTGATTGTGCCTGTATGCAGGGAAGGACGGTCAGAGACTGCAAAATACCTGCCAGTATGCCATTAGGCGGATCCCATATACATATACAATGGCGCGTTGGTAGAAGAAGGATAATCAACGCCCCGCTTATTCCGGCGTTGAGGCGCTCGATGAAGAGGCTCATACATTGAGACTCCTGCCTTCTAACAATAAACAATGAACAAAGAAGTACGAAATTCAGTGGTTCAGCGACTGATACGCAGGTTCGAATCAAACATCCAGGGTATCCGGATTCAGTCAGTTTTTCGTACTTGGTGTCTAGCGAGCGTCTGTTGATCTGGGCAGCAATCGTTTGAAACAGAATAAAGAATTGAACAAAACGAAATTTGACACCAGACGAAGAGTCTACAAAGTCAATACCGTTGAGCAGAGAGTTCCCAAATTTACAAACAACGTAAAAAGGGGTGCCGACTTTATACCCGACTGCGCTAAAGATCTCCCTTAGTTACACGACCGACCAAATCAATATATTTAAGACTGCGAAATAGAACCCTGTCCGAATAAATTGGAGACTTGAAGACTGCGGAAACAAAAAAATATCACCCCCCGGTAGTGAGATCGCCTTCGACGTCCCCAAAATCCTAAACTTCCTGCGACGTGAGAGTTGCCTTTCCAATACCATCGCGCCGGTTCACATTACCTCGTGAATGTAAATTCACTACAAACCACTAACATCAAAGTTGGTGTGTTGGAATAGGTATTGCAGTTTTTCTCGTAGCTGTATAATGAATCCGCGCCATCTTTACTATTGCAGGCTACATTCACTAGGATAACAATATTTTAGCGACCACCGTTTGGAGCGCCGCTCAACCAGTATGACGCTTGTTTGAATTTTGAAGGTCGGCTGAAATTTCCGTCGACATTTGTCCTTTCTGGCGGCTGCCGTGCGGTTGTGCTGAAGGTTCTCGCACGTCCAGTTCCATAGCGTCCTTCATCGTTGCGCTGAAATCCGCTTGTGAACGGTGAGTAAATAAATAAATAAACTTTGTTTGCAGATTTACCGTCTTCTCACGGTGACTTCCGATCCGCGTTAATATAAGTCTGGGGAAACCTTGGGTGTACGAACCTCGGAACTAGCATCGCGATAAGTCTTAGAAATTCGAGCAAGTACATTCAAGGTTTATTAAAGCTTTCCCCTTGGGACTTCTCGTACATTCCGCAGTATATCTGTGGCCCCTTGATGGACAGCCCCAAATACAGTTTTATTCTTATGGAGAAATAGGCGCCAAGACGCGAAGATGAGTTTAAGCAAGACTCTTTTAAATTGACTTGAAGTATGCGGAGTGAACTTTGTCAGAGAACCGTTTGGGGAGTATCAAGGCCCTGATGGCTTTCCTGGCATTAACCTCTGCGATCAGCGAGCCAGAAAGAACCTCGGAAACGGCTTTCTAATTCTACCTCCGTAGGTAGTAACTGAAGGAAGGTACCATTAGGCTGATAGGTGGTATTTCGACTGTGCCGAATGTGCGCCATCTTGCAAGTTTCGACATTGAAATCACGAAGTTGGATTTGGGGTCGAGCAACCACTGCTTGATTCGCTTTGCAGACGGGCACAATCCTCGAAGGCTTTCATGTAACGTCAGAGTTTCATCTCTTCTATGGTTAGCTATAATGGGGAAAGCAGTGAGCGGGTTATATTGTTTAGAAATTTAGAAAGTTCCGAAATCAAACCCTAGGGAGCTCTTCGTTAGCAAGTGTGCATGTGTTCGACACTCGTCCACCAACTATTAAAAACGTTTTTTCTGAACGGCGGTCGAAACGCAGTCCCTACAAGCGTTCAACCACAAGAACGTGGTAGGGTTTGCCAACAGACCGTATATTTCCAGTGAAGTTCGAGAGTGGGATAAGTAATTAGTTCTAGCCTAGTCTGTAACCGTCGGTAGAAGCCAAGTGGAGAGGTGGAAAGATCGCGAGACCCCAACCCACTGGACGGCACTCAGAAGCGCTAGGCGAAAAGTGCATAACCCATTCCAGCTGGTAATACAGCGGGTGAAATGATGCAAGCTAAACGACCATGACGAACGGAAAGGAATATAGGTCTTGAAAAACGGGCGTGCATTAGCTCGAACAGTTTTTTGTAAGGCTGAAGAAAGTGGCATTGAGTATTTTAGGTCCCCTATAAAAATGCGTAGAGTAGCTCGAGCACAAAGTGTGTAAACGAGGGAACACAGTTGTAGCGGAGATCCTGATAGAAGTAACATGACCGTCAGTCACTATAAACTGCAATACTGCTTCAATGAGAGTTACAAAAGCAGGGGTTGACTAGAACAAGGTAACAGCGACTTTTGTGATAGAAATATGGTCACCGAAACAGACTGCCAAAAATACCGCGATTGTTCAATCTGTCGAATAGGACGATGCCGTTTACTCGATCGGATGCTTTATCAATCCGGGTTAGGTAACAATTACATATGCGCTTTGACCGTATCCAGCAACAAATAGTCCATAGGATGTTTGTTACATATGAGTACCCTTTGCGAGAACTATGTTGGGCATGAAAAAACGTTTTTGATGAAGAATCAGCAGAATGGTTGGCGGCATCCGAAACGGATCAGCATGTCACGGTGACCGAAGCCGAGGGACGCCTGCGCTTTAAATCATCACCGCAAGTAGCTCGCGCTGCACCACTTGCGGTTCCACTCACACGCCACGTATCCGGTGTAAACCCGAAGGAATAAGATTAGTGGGTGTGTGAGTGAGGCATTTGTGTCCAGCTGGCCAGTACTGGTTAGCCAATTGAATGCCTAGAACGAAAAGGAAACGCTTATCTCTCGGAAAATAAACAGTGAGAGAGACTGCAATGGCATGATCTATACCAGGGAGAAAGAGGTGTGGAATGTAATACAAGAAGCATTTCAGTATACCAGTGCATGCTGTTGCGTTCCAGAGAGGATGAAGTTGGAAAACAAAACTCAAAGTTGAACTATGAAAAGATCGGACAGACGATTCATCATTCAATACAACAACAAAGCCCAAGAAGAG
>LUCH01002701.1:24071-79225 GCA_013368495.1 Paragonimus heterotremus | reverse complement strand
AATTGATGTGATATTTCGTGTACAATGCAATTTGAATACAACGTAGTCGAAAATCACAAAATCTATTATGTCTCCAAAACCGCGCGAAATTGAGTATTTCTACGAGATGGAAAGATCTATTTCGCCACGAAAGTTCCGATGGAAACATTTTCAGAATGTAAAACCCATTAGGAAAGCCAACATTATGCTTTTATCGAAGAAAGTGGTGACAAATTATTTTCAACACAAGTGCAAATATGGGCAACTATTAGGTACAGCTGATTTTTATCATTGAAACGCCACCAGTATATTCGATTAAATTTATATATTTGCCCTCTAATATGCATTTTAATATTTCATTAAAAATTTGAAAAATCTCTTTTCGCGCCTAACTGGCCGTTTCCAACTCGTTTCGGCCTTGAAACACCATACCGGCGAACGACACAAATGCCGGGTGAGATTCAGAAGCTAAGTCGCTTCACATATTCCATGGCTTTCAAAATAATTGGGACAGTTGAAATCAGTTTTATGAAAGTTATTTTTGGGCGGCAGCCGGATAACATTTCATAAAAGGCGCTGACATCACGTAAAATTATCAGCGTCGTAGCTCACTTCAGTGAAGAAAGACGCAGCTTAATGGTTTCAAACCACGCTGTGTCGGCGCATAATCAATCTGCGTGTCTAAGCATCACTGCCTCGCACTCACCTTACTTAAATATAAGACACCTACTGCCACCACAGACTAACCGGAGAGGGCTCACTGTGCGATTTCACGAGATACTTTGTCATAATCGAAATTTCATTACAGAAGAGTCTGAGGTTCTCAGTCGGCTGTGCCAGTACCCAGACGTCCGACCCCAAGGCCATAGAAATTCTAATACATCACGTTTTAAGATGTCCGTAGCGTGGACCTGCACGAAACCTGTAAATTGGTGAAATCGTCCCGAAACACCCTACAGTGTCTCTGACTGGCCGTTGAATACTATATTGCTGACTTAGTCAAAGCCAATTCTCTCTTGTTATAGATAATAATGCGATAACCTATTATCGTCTAATGTGTGAAATCAATACTGTTCACTTCAGAACGGTGGAAGGCAACAAGTTTCGCGAGGCTTTTGTCCGAAAGGATGGGTCAGTAGGTTCGCAGCTCCAACTAACCGTCATTCACTGAATCTACCCCAGCAACCGTACACTAAGAGACTGCCAGTTTGTACCCCCCCGTAGCGATTGTTGAAAATATTCAACTGTGCCCCCACGTGCAACCCACCGCAAGCTGTTGCTAAATCCAATAACTAAGAGGTTTATGGGGGAAAAGCTCGATATGGAACACCTCTTTATGACAGGAAAAGTCTATCGACCAGCCTACAAATTCGTCCTCAGCTACTATGTATCAACTGTGAGGTTTGCATATGGAGACCAGCAATTCAGCTTACTATAGTTATACGTTGATTACCTTGAATAACTCCTTGGTTGTACAGCAGATTCAATGCAACCACAAGCTGTCACATTTTGTCGTGAGGATCTCGTCGGTCTTCCAACAGTCGACCGTAAGACTGCAGATATTCCGCGCACAAAACTTGTTGCGGTATACGGTAGTAGTCAAAAGGGGAATGACCAAATATAACAGTAGCAGTCCATATGACGAGGTCATAACCAACGTCATACATAGCAACGTTGAATGTGTAATTCCCCACTTGAGAACAGATAAGTAATCGGAACCGGAAATAATACCGCCATCGGGGGTGAAGGAGTGTACAGACGTCTTACCGGAACCGCCAATCAATCTGCTCCGGCGTTCCTGTTTCACAAGTCAACTTCCAAAGTCATGGAAGCGTGGCGTTGTTTAACCAATATATGTGGGTTTTAGTCATGCCGATGCCGGTATTTTCTTTCAGGAAGATTTACTAGCACGCGATTCTAAAGTCATACAGAAAAATTCTAGACGACTGCATCTGAGGGAATCCGAATAAAAAGTAACTAATAATACAGAGACAGCATAGGTTCGAACGCGGTCATTCATCCATTACCGGCGTGCCGACCTTCGATGGTCCTTTACAAAAGCAGCACTTAAAAGAACCACCAGGTAAACGCCCCATTATTGTACCCCATCGGGAAGTCTGAAAAGGGAAATCAGCATATTCTCCCATGCGCATGGGTCACGTCGTGCTCACCCGTTTGTAGAATCATGCGGACCGAAGACTACCAGTTAAGAATAGCGCAATGGGTAAACAAAGTGTATATTATCGGCACGCCAAGTCGACGTACGAACGGGCGAGTAATGAGACAAAGCGATAATACGACGGAACGAGAGTTGGGCGCGCGGAGTGAGTCGTACGTCCGAGTGCAAGTGGTATTCGTTCGCATCCATACTCGTTCAAAGAAACACCTGGGTACATGAAAGGGTTCGGAAAAATGAGTACAAATGGCAATTGTAACTCCAACATAATCAGTAATAAACAAATGAAGCCGTTGCACATGGTCTGGGTTTCTGGCGCACTGATGTTCGATGACGAACTTAAATCGCTATGGTTGTTGTGTATTCTGGCATAAAATAAATTTTACATATCTAACTTCGTCCATATTTGTTTTCCTAATGGATTGCCAATTTGTTTGAAACCGCTTTTTGGGATGGCGCTTTAACGTCGCATCCGTCCTTGACGAACGTGGTGGGTTCTCGTTAGTTCTGACTTTTACGCTTACAGATGCGTGCGAAGTGGCGCAAGAAGCGAATGCGAAGATTGAAGCGGAAACGGAGGAAGATGAGGAACAGGAGCAAATAAGCTTTTGTGGTTAATGTCTCAATAAATGTATTCATTTGGCAATTTTTTGTTATTATTCCGAAGGCTTGCAGCTCCAGCCTTGCTCGGGTTTTTGGTTTGGCACTGTCCACCATTGAGGATTTTCGTGCCTAGTTTTGTCTCTCGATTGTAGGTTTAAACCTAATGGACCCTCCAGATGAAGAGGACATGGATTTCGTATGCGGTGATATCGACCTGGTTGATGTCGACCAATGCAGTATCGCTTCGGAATCATCCGGCCAAGGTAGTTTGCTAGTTTCTTTTCCACTTCATCACCTAGTTATGTGTGGGTGTGCTTAAAACAGGTGCAGGCGCTACTCTGCTTTAACTATCGCATGTGCGGAAGTGATGTGTGGAACGTTGTTTACACTTGCTTGAATGAACCATCCTCAGTTGATCTAGGTTTGTCAGATTAGTCGATTTCTCCTCAATGTCGCTATGACTGAATGTGGTCGTGTTTTGAAGTGTAATTTCTGGTCGTGGTCTTCGGTTCTGCGATGTCCCTACAATTCGTGTGGTTGATAGATTTTCCTGTCGTGTCCGCAACAACTCCGTGTGGGTAGGGAGCGCACTCTGATTGTCGATTTTGTCTACATGTGCCCTGGTTTATTGGGTTACCAAGCTCTTATTCCCGCCCAGTATCCGCTTTCGTCTCTCTCGAACCGGCGGTCACCAAAGTGCTCCGTTGACAACTAAATGCCGGGCGGGTGTTGCTGAGCAGGTGAAACAGTTTGTGGTTTATTTGCTCAGCGCGAGGTTCAGTCCAAGTTGCCGCGACCAGCTTGGTGTTAGCTTTCCTGAAAGGAACTAGGGCAAGCCTGCGTGGCACCTCTCATCATTAACGCTGTCGACGCAGTTGCAGTTTGACATGAGGAAAACAAGAATCTGTTTTTCACTACTGTTGCTAACTACGTAATGGTTTGTCCTATATGACGCGGTCTTCAATTGACGACAGGTTACTGTGACGGTACCGTGGCCGAGGTGTGTGAGCTTTTGTTCAATGCTGCTTTGTGTTGCCCTTTTGGCAATTTGGGTTTGGGAGTGCGACATTTTTCTATCAACCCTCCAAACCAAGCATGATCTTCAACGTTCTAAAACTGGAAGTTCGTGGATATCGAGACGAGGCTCGTCCCTAATGTTTCTGAAACCTGTTGTGATTTTTGTGGTGCTTCAACCCACTTTCTCAGGACCAACATGAACTTGGTTAGCGTGGTCGAACTTGAAAACTTCTTAAAGGGTCTGAAAAGTTTTTCTGTCAGCTTAAGGGGTTCACGTCTCCCCAATGGTTCGATGGGTTGTAAACAGAAGTACGGTACTGAAGCTTTTGAGAGTTGCGTGTCTCGATGCGTAGAATCTCAAGGACCTCAGCAGCGAGCTGAAATGGGGAGAAGAGGTGAAGTATGAGATCTAATGCAATAGGTGTTGGTCAAGAGGAGCCTCAGGAATTGCTACAAAGCTAGCAGAAGCAACATGGTCTGGTAGAGCATTTCAAGCTTTGCAGACGCGCAGTGAGAAGAAGCTGCCTGCTCTGTTGGGCCTCTAGTTATAACGGGTGGCCGCTTAGTGTCACGGTACTCCCCCTGTTGAGCATCAGGCGGCAGGGATGATCCGGGGACAGCACAATCAAAAAGATTAATACCAAGTCAGCCCTAAGCCGGCGGTACTCTGGGAAGTACATATTCAAAAATTTAAGCCTTTGCTCATATGGTGTAGTTTTCAGAGCCCCGTACTGCCTTAGTGACTCGACGTTGTACCGTCTCCAGGAGCAGCTTGTCACTTGGAGATGCATTGGTCAGATTACAGTTCCATTCTCTTGATGCGGTCGAACGAAACTGTTATAAAGAAGCTGAAAACAATTGGGGTTGAACTGGCCGAAGATACATCTCACTAACACCAGGATGGTGCTGGCCTTTTTTGCATTCGTTTCAGCGTACGCAGAGCTCGAGAGAGTGTTTAAACGGTGCATCCTAGGTCCTTCTCAATAAGAGCCGTCTGAAGCGGATATCCGTCGAAGTAATAAGTGGTTTTTATTGAGCCGCGAATGTGCATAACTTGCACTTACCAGCATTAAGCTCGAGTCGGTTCACTCGAGAGCAATTGAATGGAATATCGGGATCCTTCTGTAGAATGACAATCATCGGTTGTGTTAACGGCTTGCCAGCTTTTGACGTCGTCCGCAAACAGTGATAACGGAGAAGCGATTGGGATTGGAGGGTCGTTGATAAATATCAAAAATAGCAGCGGACGAAGAATTGAACCTTGGGGTACTCCACTGAGGCTGGGCATGCAGATAGAGAAAACACTATTAACGCGCACCCTGTACAGACGGTTAGCAAGATACGACTCAAGCCACTGGGGAAGATTGTCTCGTACCCCATAATGAGAAGGTTTGCCGACCACAGCAGCATGATCCACGCGGTCGAATCTTTTAGTAAAGTCGAGATCTACGACGTCTATTCCATTGTCCTGATCAACTGCTTTCGTACACTGGTCGGTGGTTATCAGCAGACTTGTGGTACACGAACGGCGATCAAGGGGATACTCCATAGAAGGTCGACGAGGAGTGACACCGACTGAAACACCTCACTCTCCGTTGATAGCACCCATGCCACCCCTCTTGGCTGGGATGTCGCTGTCCTACTGTTCTCACCTTCAAGGTTTCGCGTGAATGTTTTGTCTCTCCTGGCAAATCTTATGGGGTGAGATATCTCCGCTTACCTTGTCGTATTTTTCCGTGTATATCCTGGCAACTTCAGCTCACAGTTGGCCCAGTACCGTGAATGGTGTCAACGGCGCTCTTGTCCGAACAATTTTACTTTGGGCCGCTTAATCGCAAACCTCGCCGTGACTCACCCTTGTGACCCGTCCACATTACATTGCTGGGCGTCTTTCCGAATCTGGTGCATTTTCATTCTAGGGGTTTCTTGTCGTTGGCGTGTTCATTTTACTACAGACATCGCCTTCCGTCCAATTATGAGGTGGTTGGGTTGTAATGGCACGTGCAAGTGGTCATTAGGTCACCAGAGTGAATCATGGATGGCTTTAGTGGACTTGGGTGGTGAGGTGGTTTTCAACCCATGACCACAGAAACGAAATTCGTAGTGTGCAGATTGGTTGCTGTGGGGGCAGCTAGCCTTGAATTTCGTCAATAAATTTCCATTTCGCGCTGGGCTTGCACGTTGGCAGTGTTTTCCGCCTAGTGCCTTTGCTGGGGTACGCTCTCCTAACCGGAGCTGTAAACAGGCGTTCTCGACTTAAGCGTATCTGTGTTCATGAGTCCAGCTGGGCGGTTCTCATGTCGGGCATACTAATGCTAATCACGTAGTGAGCAGTAGTCCGAAGGGAACAGTAAGTGATATAGAAAAGACTGGCGAAGGTGCAATGGAATCGTCCAGAGAGACGGATAATGCGTGCGAAGTGCGCAACAAGTTAACGGTTAAGGAGCGTTCAACGTCCAAAGGAACTAGCATACCGTCCTGGTCCATGGTTGGTGGTCGAAATTTACGGCGTTTTACGCAGTTACCACGTGGTCCCTTGGTTACTTCTAAAGGATAGTGGCGTGGAATTCGCTCCCTCACGTGATTCGGCTAAATTTGGGTGGGCCCGTGATCGTGCAAGTATAGAAAGCCCGAGATCAGTTCGACGAGTTAGTACCTAGGATAATCTGCGCACGCAATCATCACCATCACAGACAACAACACATTGGTTATCACTGATGCTTAACTGCTACACAACCATGAAGAACAAAGCAAGCCGTAGTCAGGAAGAGAAAACAGGGGGGAGGGACCTAACTATTATAAATAGCTAAGTCTACACCCAATCATTCAACATCCGGGTTCCTACAAACCGAGCTGACAACGAGCCTAAGGCATCATCAGCCAGACAATCTCCTTGTTGCAACAAAAAGTCGTTCAACCAACCCGCAGGTTCACGCGCGAGCTGTCGTTTACGAGCCGGAATTCCAGTCCACAACATAGCGATAGTTTCTGCCCACAGTCGTGTGCTTTTTTGCCTGGTTTTGTGTGTGGCTGGTACCTGCTATCGTGGCTTTTCTGCCTGCCATTCCTCGTCCTTTGGTCTGATTTCGCTGTGCGATGGCTCATGCATGTCGTCCGCAATCCACTCTGTGGGTTTTCGGACCGGCGCACTGAGATATTCAACCGAGAGTTGGAGTGATCGCGCCCCCGATTCTGTCACTCATCATTACTGCAGCACACTGCCCCGCGTCATTAAATGCACCTATCTCACAGACAACTGGAACAAACAACAACAACATCCATGCCATTGAGTCTGATTGGCCACCATCTCACCTATCGTCTCCAGCCACCGATTCCGCGAGTCGTGATGGCCCAGTCCTGGGAGACGAACCCGATCTACAGTGGCCAACCCCTTGGTGAAGGATTTCATGTCTCCACGCCAGGTCTTCATGTGTCCACTTAGCCTTTACACCAGTCGATCGCGACGTTGGTAAAGAGTGGTCGGCGTGGTAAACGACTGACGTGTATCCTTAGTACATGACCTAGCCATCTAAGTCTGTGCAAGTGTATAGATTGTATAAAATAACTCAACTGGCAACGACTACCGAGTGCTCGCTTCCTGACCTCTTCGTTGTACACCAGTTGGTGTCACCTGATGCAAGAAATCGAACGCAGATATCGGCAATCAAATGAATGCAGATGGTCCACATCTTCTACCGTGAACTGTGTGACGGCTTGCGCATCTCAGTGGCCTGTTGGACTAAACTGGTTTCTCTGACGATCATGCTGGCAGTCACTCGTATCAAACAGGCCAGTAGATAGAGTTGTAACAAACCGCAGTCTCTTGGTCTTCCAGGTTAGCTGTAGGTTGGCATCTTTTCCCGGAAATGGTATCAGTTTTGGTACACTACCACCCACTTGGGCTTTTAAGTGTAAGACCGGTTGAGAACTCTGTTCGTTCTCCTGTCTATGTATGGGCATCTTGACATTATCTCAGCTTGCGTACAACCGTGAGTACCCATAACTAATAATTCCATCAGTGAATGCGTGGTCAAGTTAACTGTTTGTGTTGCGTTTTTTAGAAGCTGTCATTGTGTGACTCGAACTTCTTGCGTACCACAGGGTACTCTGGCACCTTTTCAACATGTGAGATTGACCGTCGGTGCTATCACCGTACGAAACTGACTATGCCTAGTTTAGACGACGACCTTTTATCGTAACCTTTGAAAAGACAGCAGGATGAGGTCTGGGCGCTTAATCTATTAAGGCTACGAAGCCCCCCTCGGTTTCTGGCGGAGGCCCCCACGGTCACGTCTTGGCTAACGGCTGTCATCGTCACAGCCAGTGTCAGGGAAGATTGTTTGATATACGTCCGTAAACCCTG
The DNA here is from genome assembly GCA_013368495.1 of Paragonimus heterotremus. Lineage (NCBI taxonomy): Eukaryota > Metazoa > Platyhelminthes > Trematoda > Plagiorchiida > Troglotrematidae > Paragonimus > Paragonimus heterotremus. The sequence goes on along the minus strand of LUCH01002701.1, from coordinate 71,087 downwards.
TCTGACCGGCAGAAATCCGTTTCCTCCGTATCTGCGTTAATTGTTCGGAACATATCTCTTCGCGTTAGGCGCGCATTGTCGCTGAGATTTTTCTCCAGCGGTCGTTTGGTTAACGGCAATGCTTTGACCTGAACAGCCTGATCGTGTGCCATTTGCTAGGCCTTTTAGTGGGTTCGGTGCAATTCTCGGTTGGTCATTTTATGCATGTCTACGGCTACTGTCTGTGTATACTATGTTCAGTTATGGGGCATTCTGTCACACTGACCGAAGCCAAGGGTTATCTGCGTATGACCATCACCAAAAGTGACTTGCGTTACACCACTTGTGGTTCCACCGACACTATACGTATCCGATGTAAACTCGAAGAATTAATACCGGAAGGCGGACTTCAAAGTAAACAGTAGTCCTCAAATGAATGGTGGCACCGATAGCCGACGGATCTGTGATCAACTAACCACCGTTTTTTGGTTGTATAGGGTTATCTCTACATAAGTCATTGCCGTCTTTCGCACTGAAATGAGGAAAGTCGATGTAGGGTATGTGATCTATGTACAATTACATTGACTTAGCGGCTTAGCACGTGACATACCACCTGGTCGCTGTTGAGTGAAAATATGGATTACAAATGGAGGTGAGAATTTTCCCAGTTCACTGGTCATCAATGCTGTAGCGGCTGCCACAAGTGGTCCACATCTAACAGACCATCGGTAGTGTTGTAGAGCCCTAGCTCCCCTACCTACCCACGGCGTGCACATCACCTCGGAAAACACCATGCCTAACAGTCTTGTCATTAAAAACAAAGACATCTCACTGCTTTCCTCAGTAGACCTGCCTCCATACGTACTTTGAAAATACGTATCTATGTGGCGTTCTGTAGCTACGTCCAGGGGCCGCTAGTTCTCAGTCAACCCGTGTGATATCGTGCTAACGACGTCACCTCATCTGGTGTTTCGTTGCTTTACAGATCACCTTTGACAAACCTACGGTGATAACACATTCTGGAGGTCACCTGTTGAAAAATGATTGTCAGGAGATTCGCCTTTCAGCAACACTTGGTGTTCCTGTTTCAGCTTTTATTCTGGGACTAATACTACATTGCTATTCAGAAGAGACAAATCATTTGTGTTAAAGCTACGGAATCAGGATCGTCTGCATTAACTAGAACTAACGGTGGATTGTTCAAGGTACGCTCCACTCCAACTAATGAAACAAGGGGCGTTTAGCATCTGTTTCCAGGGGGCAGATTCTACCCAAGATGAATTACCTATCGAAGCAGTCGCTCTCATACTCCACTCTAGTTACTAGCATATGGTGCTTCAAAATATCGCCCCGTAGGAGCTTGTGATCAATGGTCTCGTTGCCTAATCCGCGATCTCAGCCTCTAAGCTGTCTACCAGTGACAATAAAATCGGTACCGTAACCAGAATCAGTAGCCTTTGGCCTACCTTTGCGCTCGATGTACCATGGTGATTGAATCCACCTTCATTTAGCGGACAACTTCGATGTACACGGCTCGGGATTGCAAACATGTGGAAGCACAACCGTTTGTTTTTTTCTGTGACTGCCTGTCTTCACAGGAAGCGGTCCAACATTACCCAACCCAACGTATGTAGACGGATCGTCAACTGTTTCCTGACCGACGTGTAACGGCGACGATAGGATAGGTAAGATAAAGTGACCCTCCTAGCCTCATGTATTCCAAAACCTCTTTGGCGAACACGTGTGACCCTCTGCTTCTTGTTGATACTTTATGGCATGGTCAGCGACCTGATGGCACCTGTGCAAATCACAGGGCATGGCCTAAACGTGATCGGTTGATGGCGATGGTTTGCCATTCATTTGTATACCTCCCCCAATCCTGATGCGACAACCTTTTCAAAATGCTTTTACGAGATAGGATCAGGGAACGGTTGCTCCAAGACTATCTTAACAATAGAGATAATTCATCGAAGAAGTACCCGGCCTACACCGTTCTGGTTAATTCCTTTTCAGTAGACCTGATACCTTTTGATTTCAAGGGGGCCAGATGTCAGAGTCACTTTCGGGTACCCGCCATAGATTTTCATACAGTAACACCGGGTGAACCACGGGAAAGCTTTGAGCAGTCTAACCCAACCTGAATAATGAACAGTAATGTTATGCAGTTCGTTTGATCTCGTTACAAGTTGCATGTGATTTGATGACACCTTCGGCTTGCTGTCGTTAGGCTCAGTGAGACAACCAGGTTTTTGGGGGTTATGATTAGGAGTACCAACTCTACTCTTCGGCTAGTTACTGGTTGCCATGTTACCATTCACGGTGGCGGTAGCCAAGTATTTTGGTTTTTCTCCCGATAGTGTGATGGGCCATGGAGAGACGGTTAGGTACAAATGTGCACAACCATTATCCTCGCTCATCGGATCGAATACGAGTGAACGTTGATTAAAATGTTCGAATGGTCTGTTGCGTGACAGATAACCTATCCGTACTAATTAGAACACTGCACCGCCGAGACAATCGGAATCAAGCTGCCTGGCTCAATATTACGTCGCCGAGGGCAGTTTGTTTGGGCGTTGGATCCGCCCTGGCCTCAAGTCGACCGGACCGATAGTTGACCCGTGTGACTGATACAGTGGAAGGGCTGGAAGTACTGACCAGCAGTCTCGATTCCTTGTAAAGAGTTCGACTGGTATCTTCTCCTAACTCTGTCGCCCCTGGTTTTCACTGCACCAGTCTGAAGTGTCGATAACATGAATTTGCTGATGTATTTATTCTCATGACCATTTGTGTGCGCACGATGTGTAATACATCACGATCAGATCGGAAGCCACAGGAAGTGGCCAGTATTGCCTTCTTTGCCATTATTGTTCGGTTGTGTCAGGGAGTATATGATGGAGTATTATTTGTGACGTTCGCGGAATTCAGACGTCAACATAATCCTCAGTGGAAGGGTGCTGTCTTGACCTGTTTGGTGATGTGATGTCTTCGATTAGCTTCTATCAGCCGACCAACATTATTAAACGTGGATCGTCGCTGCTTAGCAAAAGTGAGAACGGTAGCAGTTAGTATGGCCTACCTGGCCAGGACTAGATATCAAAATTACAAGGCTCTAACTTTTGACTGACTACGTGTACGCTCGTTCATACGTTTTTCGGTGTTGTTCATCTTATTGATACTGACACAATAACGTTGACGTGAACCTACCCACCAGCCTTCATTCACCTTACTTTCGACGGTACACACTGTTGGACAAAAACTAAAAACCCAAAATATCGTGTTTTCGTCCCGTTTAGCGATACCGAGTTGGTCCATTTTTAGTAAACATGGTTGCACTGTCTCTGTAAATGGTTGGTGGGCTCCGAGCTATGCTGTCGTTTTATCTACTGTCATAACTACGAAGCACCGACCTCATGCGAAGGTTTTGTAACTCTGTTCCAAAGAATCAGCGGGGCAAAGTGGTTGCAGTTACATTCAATGAACTTTTGGTCAAGTGTTCAAAGTTGCTAACTTAGATAATCGATATTGCGAGACACTATTGACCTCCCTGCAAAACTACGTCGGTCGGCTGGGGCATTATCTTGTAAGATCTAGTTAGTCTCTCCAGACGATGTTGGCGCAAATGTGTTTGCTGCATGTATTTGTATCTCGACCCACTGATAGTATGTTCAAGATCAGCTTGCTCCTTCCGGCCGATCAAATAGGCTCTACTGTGAACTCAGCCATGCCTGCTCTGTAATGTGATAGTATTTCTGTCTTCATTGGACTGGTCATTATTAACCTCCGTATGTCCACCGTTTCATCCAACTTATTCAAACCAACTTACGGCTGATACCAATTAATAACCTTTTTAGCGTTCAGCTCGATGATATTCCGTTGAATCGGGTGCATTAGTAAAAGTTCTTTGTGGAGTTGGAGGATAACCAATGACTGTATAAATGGCCTATCTCCATCAAAGACCATGTAATCGATGGTCATCTTGCCTCATAACAAAGATTTATTCGCTGTTACCGGACGATCACTCCATACATGTACGCCCGTAAATATACGGTATTTATTGAGGAAGGCAGTTCATTTCACATGCATGATTAACCGTCCGGTTTGAGGGCTGCACACTTCCTTGTCCAGTTTTTACTATACAGTATTCACAAGCTCGATCTTGCGATATTTTTGACGGGATCACCGTTCGCCGCTGTGGTCGAAAATCTTCAAGATTTCTTTGTCAAAAGACAGACAAACTGCCACTTGGAGTTATGTGGATGCAGGCACGCAACTGATTACAATGTGTTGTTGAGCTGGAGGGCTGTTCTAGCTAGCGATTTGGAGTATCAAGGAGACTCCTGCTTAGAGGACAGCACTGATCGACTTTACTAACCAGAGAAGTAAAAGCCGTCGAAACTTGTCTTCTTTGTTGTCTGTATATCTCAGTTTTTCAGCTGTTTGCTGCTTCGATGAGTAATACTCACTGTGATAAACATTCACTTGGTGTACGCAGTACATGACGCACCTGCCACAGAACGTGCGCTTTAAGTAACTGTTTTCCCGAAGTTTTCCAGATACCTGCAAGAATGCAGTCGCGCTGTTTGGGCGATCATCCCGTTTGATGCGAGCTAATTAGCAGGTGCGACAGTGATCACACACTGCCAATAAGTTCAAATAATCAATATGAACAGCAGCAATAGTGATGAACAAACATCATAACCTTTTATTTCAACTATATTTTTCCGATGTAGCAGGTTTTGGATGGTTGACAGAGATAAGGCGTTCTGCCATCCTCGCCGATATCTCCTCAGCAATGTTGCGAGCTAGTGGGATGCTGTTTGCTGGGCACGTAAAATGGCCCGTAGTCTAAAGCAAACTGCGTGCAACATATATGACAGGAAACATCGCGCTTTTAAAGTAACATCATTGTTTGATGTTGTTGGACGCGTTTCATACGAGGCATCTCGGCCTTCTAATTTATTTAACATGGTTTGCATATCTTCGTTATATGCGAGGCAGCATATACCCGGAAACAAATTTTAGCACAGCATTCACAAACGCAAACGCGTATCATTTATAGCCTGACAAATTTGTCCAGTGCCTACTACAGAACAGAAGATTACAAAGCGGAAAATAGGTCAAATGTGAAGCTAAACGTACAACAAAAACGTACGGGGAAGCCATTCGCTAATCGGTCAATGGCATTCTTACCATGGCAGTGCTAAACTAACAAAAGTCTCTCTGAACACACAGAGGTGGACACCAATGTCTTAGAGCAACTGCCTCAGCATATCTTAACAATCGGGACTCATCAGTTGCGTAAACAGCTGTGAATGTATGCGTGGGATCCATCTGGTGCTGACTTTTCTGGAGATGACGGGCGATTGCTGATGCCGGTGGTCTGTGTGGCGGTTGCTGTGTGCACATATGGGTGTCAGTTTGCATCTGTACCACATGCTTCCTCACTCAGGTTGGGATGGGTTCCGAGACGCGTAACTTCAGCTGTCGTTCCATCATACGAATGTAGTTAGCCTGGCGGCTACATGAAAATCGGTAAATGATGTGGGATCTGGTGGACGAAGGAATGTGAAGTTTCAGAGATGGACTTGGAGTCCGTTTCGTGATGTAGGTTAACACGACCTTTGCGGCATTATACCTCCGTACTACAGCGGCCTTCGGTTGGTGTTGTAACGAAATACTGACATCATCCCCTTTAAACGGCAGTTGTAAAAAGGCTCTTATCTTTGGTACCCCCATCAGTGTTTGCTGGTGAAGTTTCTTCTTGGAGAACTTGGAAATTAGTGATTGCAGATACCCGATATCCAAAAGAACCTGATTAATTAGTTACGGTTCACTCTGGATTATGTCCTGAGTGCAAATCTTTTCGGCTTTTTTTGAATTACTTTTTGAAGAGGCTTTTCTTGGCACTAAACTTCTGAAGCGTAATTTCTGGCCATTCCAAGTGCATTTGCGCCCAAGGGAGCGTTGCACCGAACCACCATTCTTTCGAATAAGGCGGATACCCAAAAACGGAAGACAGTCGTTACATTTATGTTCAAAATTTAATGTAGTGTTGGCATGCAGTCCATGGAATACCATTAGAAATTTTTAGGCGTGTTCTGTATTGTCCTTCACAACTAACACACCATCCAAATTTCGAAGAAATGGATGCGTTTCAGAGATAATTTCTCGCGCTCGAGTTTCCACGGGTCATAAACATATCAGCCAAGACAGGTTCCAAGAGATTTCCCATGGTTATGCTATCAACTTATCTATAGCCTTTCTACTGAAAATTGAATTTTACATTCGAGGTACACAAAAGAAAAAATCGTTCGAGTTCACATGTTGGAGCTAGCAGTTCGAGTTGATTCACACTGATGCAACCACATGATTCGAATAGTTTCAAATAGGGGTACGTTTTTGAATAACGAGTTGACATCCATGCTAGTCACGTGTTTCTTATGAGGGCTGACATTTTCCAAGTCTGGCACGCTGCAAGCTATCTTTCACTATACATCCCAACCAACCACTTTGATAGCCTGTGTTGAGGTGAGTTCGACGTCGACAAAACTGGTCGTAGTTACACGTTGTCCTTCTGAAGCTTAGGTAATTCTTAAGGCTGAGACGTACGAGATCTTCTGATTTGTAAAGCCTGCAATGTTGTTTAGTTGGCTAAGTTCATTCGTTGCAAAAGTTTTAATTCTTTCGATATTCTATGTTCGGACTCAATGAGAGTACCAGGGATATCATGAACCACGAACTTTGGGACAATCATTCAAGATAGGCAACATTTTTGCTGTATAACTCGACTCGCCAAATACTGCTGCTTCTAACCCTTTATCCGGATGCAAAATCACCAAAACGTCTTTCCTTCTAAGCTCTTCCAAAGCATCAATGTTTTGAGTTGACCGCACATGTCTGGAACCAGTTGTACGATGCTGCCTTTCAAGGTCAACTAATTTTGCTCTAGACCACCGAGCATTGTCCATCGAGGTTAGAGTCTGTTTTGAGAGTTGATCAGAATTTTGGTATGATGGAACGATAGCTGAAGTTACGCGTCTCGGAACCCATCCCAACCTGAGTGAGGAAGCATGTGGCGTAGGTGTAAGCTGACTCATGTGTGTACACAGCAACCGCCACACAGACCACCGGCATCAGCAATCGCCCGTCATCTCCAAAAAAATCAGCACCAGATGGATCCCACGCATACATTCACAGTGTAGTGGACAAGTGGGTATGCGCTAGACCCTCGTCCATTAACAATTAAATACGCCTTTCCTGAAGAGCAATCGTAACGTAGTCCCAACAGGCATCGAACTAGAGGACACAGCAGGGTTTGGAAACAAACCGTATATTTCCAGCATGTATTTGGAAATATGATAAGTAGTTAGTTCTAGCCTAGTCTGGGACCAACGGCAGCAACCAAGAGGAGAAAGAAGAGAAGCGCGAGATGGGCTACAGCCTACACGTCGGCGCTCAAAAGCGCGCCAGGCGAAAAGTGTATGGAACCTTCGAGTGCGTTAAACAACGCTCGAATAGGTTCGGGTTAAACGACCTTGAAGAATGAAATAATAGATGAGTCGTTAATAAAAGGGGCAAGCATTTGCTGTGTGCACTTAGTTGCACGACTGAAGAAAGTGGCACTGAGTTCGTATCAGGCCTCCTGTTGCAGATGTATATAGAATCATGTGTACAGAACAGACAAGCAGGAAACACGGTTGCAGCCAGGATCCTTAGAGAAGTCACACGATCACCGGTCACTACAACAGCTGTTTACGCAACTGATGAGTCCCGATTGTTAAGATATGCTGAGGCAGTTGCTCTAAGACACTGGTGTCCACCTCTGTGTGTTCAGAGAGACTTTTGTTAGTTTAGCACTGCCATGGTAAGAATGCCATTGACCGATTAGCGAATGGCTTCCCCGTACGTTTTTGTTGTACGTTTAGCTTCACATTTGACCTATTTTCCGCTTTGTAATCTTCTGTTCTGTAGTAGGCACTGGACAAATTTGCCAGGCTATAGATGGTGCGCATTCACGTTTTTGAATGCTCCTCATTATATGTTCCGGGGTAAACCTTGTCGCCTGCATACCTCAGAGTCATCGGCATAACAGCGAACTCATTAAGACCTCTATGTTGCACTACTTATAAAAGTAAGAACGTAGTGTCACGTCAGTCCGTTATAACTTTTGCGTTCACCGATTTTACAAAATACTACAGATGTAACCTTGCAGGTCGCATGACAACGGATACAGCCCGTTCTATCTAAACTGATAGCATATTCTTGTTTGTTGCATTGTACCATTTCAACTTTGTTATTTATCAGTGTGTGCTTTGAGTAGTCTCACAAACATGAAATGCCGCTCCACCTTGTGTATGGCCTGTACTTCAGATCCTGCCATGTTCCTGAAAGAGACTTGTGTTGATGTAGGAAGTCCTGAGGGCTGTATTTTGTCTCGCTTGTATAACGACGGCAAAGAAATAGTTTTATGGCCAGATTTTCACGGTCGAAATAAAATGTGTTCCCTTCTGATGCCTGTTGACATATACTGTATATTGATTTCTGACCGCCATTCTATATTTAAGTTTGAAACCTGTCGGGCTTGAAGGATACTGGAGCTATTGCTATCGTACTTTGTAAAGCATCTTTAGTGGTCGATAATGTATGTTATGTTCCACGTAACGTTCCCTTAGGTTTAAGTTTAGTCTTCGACACCGCTCGCTAGAACGGGGGTACATTCAGTTTCGTTAAATATGAATCCGGATTGGGAGTGTAGATGATCAACTCAGTGAGAATCTGGTCACTAATACAGACTTAGATGCGTTGACTTGGGTACTCCATAGTGCCATTTTTCACAAATGTCTACTTGAATCGTCCTTAGATGCTTAAACTTATGTAAGCGCTGTATCTACGTCTTCTATTAAGTGAGTGGGCCTTACCACACATCACATCGAACTCAGTACATTTCGCCGCACTCAATGCAACCTTGCCATGCTTTTTCCTATGAATTGGGTATGGTCAAGGAAGGACCTTCCTTCGGACTGTATCCGTGTTTCTAAAGTTCGCTTCTACGCCCCTAAGCGTGGTTTTTATAATCACCAAGTCGATTTTTTAATTTACAGACGATGTATCTAAAGATGATATCAACGATGTGGAGCTTGAAGGCCCGGAACTGTTTTCTCCTCCTCGTGATGACGCGGCCATGACTTTGCAGGGTCACAAAGGTAGGTTGTGAGCAACGTTTTTCAGACGATGTCTTGTGTCCAACATTATCCTCAATGTCTACCATTTTGTTAACTTATTGGCTTTATGAAAGACAATAATAGTTAGAGAGATACAGTGTAATAAGATGGATAGCAAGTGAATTTGTATGCCCACAGCTAATTAGATTATGGATCAGGTGGTCCATTACTATTCATAGCATAGAAATTTTAACGATGAGTGGGCAGCTCTGAGTCACAGTTAGTGGTGTGCCTGCATTCTTACCACTTCTAATTCTTCTGCTTGACCTTATCTTATCAAGTCCAATCTTTTTCAGCAAAGTCCTCATCTTTGGGATTGTTCCACGTCACTACTCCGGTTGGGCGGTGGCCCGAGCCACAGTGCCCTTCTTCTCGGGCTCTTGACCGCTGTAAATAAATGAGTGGATGTAAACTCCGTGTTCATTAACGGAGGTTATCCAGGTTGTGTCCTAGAAACCTGGCCTTCCTGGTTATTTCCTCCTAGGTACTAGCTGCCTAATGTTATGTTTAGATGCTGTTCAGTGATAACAGTAAGTTCAACTTTAGTGTAACTGGATAATTCGGCCAGAATCCCTTAATTTTTCCTATTTTAGAAAGCGTTTTCTGTGTCACAATCGATCCGACAGGTGCATACCTTGTTTCCGGCGGTCAAGATCATGTGGCAATTGTGTGGAATCTGCAAAGTGGAGAAATTATGTTTACCACTGAAAGTGAGTCGAAAATCTATACACCTCTTAATCATCGACGACTGCGCGTTTACACCGTTGTGATTTTAGTGTCTTGATCACTGAGCTGTATGAACCATACTTCAACTACCATTATTTTTTCAGTTTTGCTTTTTGTCTTTCATCTACCGATTTTCACCACTGCCATCTGTTACCGTCACCGTTTGAACTATACTAATTACGAGCACTAAAATTGAATTGTATTACTAATGAGTAGTCTGGCAAACTGAATGATTTAGACGAGACAAAGTTATGAAAAATAAGGGGTTCGATTGGTTTTTAACCAGCGACAGAAACGGCACGTTCAAACACGGCAGGCGCTCTGTCAACTGAGCAACGGAGGCATGCTGGAAGTTCAAAAGTTTGACATTTGAACACTGTTACCCACCCGTCCCACCATTTCATATGGTAGCCACCAAATGATCCAAGGGATGGACTGCCCCGGCAGGCAGGTGAATTATCGAATGTAGCATGTAAAACAGAAGTGGGGACGGTCAACGGAAAAGTAGTGTATCATGCCTATAAGTGTGTTATCGACAGCAATTTTGTACCATGACCACTATCTTGTGCAAGTTATTTTAACGCTAACTGAATCTCTAGGTTTACTCATTGAACTTAACGTTGCTCCACATGTCTTCTTGATCCACATCAGTAATGCCACTTGCATACCGAACGTCATACACATTTACTTGCAGCCTATACATTCTGATAAACGTTCTAGCAAACCCCTTTTCAAAAAATCAACAATAAAAACGTTCATGAAGCTTTGTGAATTCTGCGATTTCAACCCAACTGAGAAATGCTTATCATCAGCTTACTGATTGGAGTTGGTAGATCATTTCCTGTGTCCCTTCCATGGGATGATCCGAAAACCTAGACACCACTCACGAGCAATTGTTACAGGACGTTTATGTCTTATAATTCCATGGTACCCGATGCGAGGTCAATGGCGTAATGGTCAACACTGTTGTCTCAAGAGAACTCTCAAGTACCTGTGAGCTAAAATCTCAGTCGGAGCGAGAAGTGGTACCATTAGTGAGTCTTAGGAAGAACGATCTTTGCATCTAGTGCCTCTTTTAGGAAAGGATTGGCTGGAAAGTGTGTCCGAATATGGAAGCTGCAGTCAACTTTGTGTAGCGTACTGTTTATAGCGGTCACCTGTTCGACTGCATAACACTAGGCTGGATCAACTTTTCCTCTCTTTGCCACGTTTAGAAATTATTAGAAATTATAGGATGTTCTTACTGGTCAAGTCTTATGCACTCTGAAAGGTGAATTCTCAGCTTTTTACGTACTCAAATGTTCGGTAAATGAAATGATGAAATCACTGAGCTTGAATAAAACACTACCAATAATCATCATGAACCTTTCCTGGAAAATTTGGCGAACGCCCCCGGTCATTATCATTTTAAAATAATTATTGGTTCAGTTTCGTGAGGATTTCAAGAATGAGATGACTGATTTTGCGTAGATGTTGAACCGGACGAGAATTAACGGAAGAATAGTAAGGCTGAATAGGATTTTTTGCCGCAAACTTCTCACACATTGCGGAATAATAAGGAACAACGAGACGAACGATTCTTTGATAAAGTGCCACTACAAAGTGAAATACGTTTTAAAGGTCTAACAAAAGGTATAACGCCCTTTGACGAGAAACCAAGGTAAGCATCCATTGTGGGTGCACACAGACGCTGGTAAATCGACTGGTCAAGTGGGGGAATAGGAAGACTTAAAAGACTGGATATAAATTGAGACTTTTCTGACTTTGGTGGAAACATTAATAACATGAAGTGACATTGTCGTTTTGTTGCTCAAAGTAATCCCTAGATATTTAACAGAAAAGAGTCGATGTCTAATATTTTATGTAGATGAAAGGATGGGCATGCGTTGGAAAGGTCCTCGTATTGATTCCCTGTCATACGTGGAGACATTTTGTTGTGTTGAGGGGAACTGCTGGACTGTGGCCAACATACCAGTTCGGGCAGTCGCTGACCTATGGTCGAAGTGAACGTTATTGAAGTCATGTTCACGTAAGATATAAGTTTCCGGTTGTATTGACAAATTACTTTGGAGATGCGTCCATCGCTGTGACACACACGATATGAAGGATATTGTAAGACGAAACCACCGAGACTTGTTGACAAGTGATTGCATAGATCAACTGTCAGTTAATTGTTCAAGCAATCAGCAGCATTTGGGATTGCTCCAACACTAATCTGCGATCTCACTTTTAGTAATCGTTATAGTCATCATTAAGCTTCTTCACACTCGCATGCCCCGTTTATGGAACAATGTATCTCCTGTCTAAGGCAGAGCCCAACTGCCTTTGGAATGGTTTTGTCCGTTCCCCCCAGTCGAAATCATCATAACCCTATCCTCGCTGGCGGTCTCCACAATCGTCTCTCTCCTGACCGTTAATCTGGGACAAAGTGCACACGCTTCGTTATCAGTTGGTTAGCTACTATAAGTTCCTCTCCGGGATTGGAGCTCTTTTGGTTCACATGGTCTATACTGTGAGACGTTAGCAGCGTGAATGCTGCTGCTGCGTTGATGAGTTGTCTAGGAAGCATAGTCAATCAAAGGATTTACACAAGCTGAAGAAGCTTAGAAGCAGTGAGGTGTAATTTTTACGATATTAGAAAGTTTCTGATAACTGAACTGTAAAGTGATCCATCACAAACATACCATTCGGTTTTTATCAGTATATTTCTCTCGACGGTTTAAAACGTACTTTTTATTTTAAATACCACACGGATGTAAAAGTGCTGACAGGTTTCTCTCACGTCTGGACTAGTATTTTTGGGCGTGTTGCGGAAGCAGTCGAGTTGTTTCTTTCCTCACACCAGACAGACAAGTCACTTTTACCTGTTTTGCTCGAAGGTATTGCTAATCTACTGAAAAATCTGATTAATGGCGTTGTTTAAAGCAAAACCTCGGATACCACGGCCGTTTGCCATATCAGCATTGAGGCTGAACTATCAACCTGAAACACGCGCAAGATTGCCGTTTTGTTCTTTGTAAGGTTTTCGACAGAACCAACTGCATCCTCGGGATAGCATTTAGGGGCTTTATCAATCTACTCCTCATTAAGGTCCTTGCAGAGGCCCCACTATCCAGAGACTAACGTGTTTGGAGCCAATCATAAAGATAAACAACTCAAAGCTTTCAGTGACCTATATAATACATGAACCATCCTTTGTGAAGTATGTTGAGGAAAGCGGCAATGCTTCTAAAGGACAGTCTTCAAGATTTCCTTGCCACCGTTTCTGAAATGACGGTACTGAACTAAAAGAAGGCAGTTGCATAGAGTTGACCAATTACCCTATCGGCACATGGCTAAGGAGAGTGAATGACCTGAATTATTGTAAGTGATTCAGCAAATGTTACTTTTTCCAGTAGATAGGAACCTGCTGAACGTGGCTTTTGTCAACAAAGTAATTACCGTCGAACACCGAAAGAAAGAGGGTTTTATTATAAAATGTCTAATTTACTAGTGGCACAGTAAGTGGTTACTTCGGTTCCGGTCATCAAAGTAGTCCAGTATGTATCCCATGCCAGAACCAAGTACCACGAAAACGTGGATAGGGAAAACAAACCAAATAAAAACTCATGAGCTACAGTAACTTATAACAGAAGAAACAAAAACTGAAGAAGAAGCATGAACCAGCTGGAATCGATACCGGCACAATTACACTTTTGACCAGTGCAAAACGTCAGAAGTTCGCACTCACGATAGATTCAAGCATACTACGTCAAAGAGTGCTAGGGGAAAGATTCGCAGCGCTTCACTTTGCTCAACTTATTAGGGGGCATCTATGCTGAATGCTAAGCAGCATCCTCTTGGTTCTGTTTGCCCCTTTAAATCGAAGTATTGTTCCATTTGACGAGCGCTTCAGCGAAAACCTTCATATAACTACAGTAGTGAAAAGTCTGTCACCCATGTACGAGCATGTGAACTATGTGATTTTGTTTAGTTGATTCCTTCATCTTTACAAATCATCTCATCTTTGACTGAAAACGAGGTTTGAGTATGGTTGTAGATTTATGAAGATAAAAACTCGACAGTGTTTGTGGATAATAAACTAGCTTTAGCGCGTGAACTCTCATCAGTGGATTGAGGCAGTGCAAACCGTAAGGAAGCCGTTTTGAAAATGCGTCTTATCCTCACTTCCAGTCTGTTTTTTTGTTTTTACATTACAGTCAATTGAATGTTGCAGGTTTGCTTGTAGATTAGGGCTTTTAATGATACTCTTCCTGCCCTATCTTTACCACGTTTAGTCTGTTCCTGTCGTCGTCATACAGCATTCAACGATCAGTTTCAATCAGCGGTATCGGTCTTGAAAGTGATAGTGACTCGACAATTATCTTAGGCTCCAATAAGAGACATCGTGAACTGAAAAAACGTTAACTAAACGCAGCCTAATGAATAGTAAGATGGACACAGTACCCCTCGTACAAGGAATCCTTCAACAGGGAACACCGTCTAACAGGGGAAGTTTTTCACAGAAATGACACCATATCAATTTCGGCCTCCTTACTATGGGTGTACGCTCCCTCTCTACCGCAGAAAAGAACAGGCGTTTCCGTCCCCAGCGTCGTATTCCCGCTTGCATGAAACATGTCCCATAGAGCGATAGCGTTTGTTGGCCTAACTTTCTTGTTGGTTGTCACCACGTTCACTGTCCTTCAAGATGGATAAAGCGAAACCCATGGTTTAGTGGTCTAGACAGGCGGATTTGGCTAACCTCATATGAAGGGCCGATAATCGTAGATGCGAACACATGAGAATAACATTTACCCAGGTAGCTGCAGCATCTGAACAAATTGTTTGCCTAGTTTTAAACACAATTTCATTTTTCAAGTAGTTTAATAGTTATGTTGTCAGTCTGTCTTCAGAAACGGAGATTGTTTTCAGGATTAAAGTTTGCCGTATCACTACCATAATCGTTGTCGTTATTCATCCGACTTATTTTTTTTTTTTAAAAAATTTCCACTGAACGAATAGATGTAACACTAAGTGTGTTATGTCATTTCTGAAGTCGATGACACGGTTATCTCATAAGAACACAGAATAGAGTTCAAACCTCGATCAGAACAATGTTATGTGCTTTTGACGGTCTTTAGTAAAGACGATGCTCGAGATTAGCGCTTCTTTACGCAAGGGAACGTTAAGTGCATCTGCCATTGTCTGCTGGTGTTTTTCGTAAAATGGAACGTTGAGTCACAAACAGCTTAGTCTCTATGGCGTACAGTAATTGGTATGCTTGAGCATAGTACTGTATTCCTGTGTAAGATTCTCATGCCAGTCCCACATAACAGACTACATAATGGTTGATCACATATTCAGCTTATTGGATGGCAATATGCGATTTACGGCACATACCCCATAAGAAAAAAACTGTTCATCTTTCATTTGCGTTGAACTATTACACTCCGTTAAATTGATCTTAACGTTTATGGTGCGAGTTACCGATCATTCATTCCATGTCACTTTGGTCGACAACTATTTGATGTCCTGGCTGCTGATCACCATTTCATCATTTTTTTCAACAGAGCTGGAAGATTCTGTCACATGTGTGACCTTTAGCTCGGATGGAAACTTCCTGGCGGCTGGTGACATGGCTGGGGAAGTTCGCGTGTGGCTACGACCAGAGGATGGTCGGTCCTGGACCTTATTACGTTCGGAGACAGTAGCCGATTTATCATGGCTTATATGGTGGCAGCCCACGACGATTGCCACTCGATCCAAGTCCTGTACGGCAGTCCTGGCTGCTGGCGATACGGATGGCCTGATTACTGTGTGGCCTATCACTGCTGCTTCTCGTCCATCCGCTGGCGACGACAAACGATCAAAGTATCTCTCAGCGGGTATGGTTTTCACACCGCCAATCGTTGTACAAAATGCCTCATTTTCGAATGAAAGATGCCTTTTTGTGTGAGGGGCATCCATTGTCGACCTGCTCAACTGCTGTTTCGTTATTTTATCTAATTGTTACACTTCCGTTTTCTCATAGACTGAGATCTATAGTTGTCTGTACTTCAGCTGGCAAACTAGTAAACATCTGTCATGATTACAGAATGAGTTCATAGTGTTTGCTCGAGCAGTTGGTCCCAGCGATCACCAGTTGTTTTGATCTTATTTGTTCTCATCAGTACTATGCACGACCGAGACCCACAACCTGTGAATAGGTATCATAATGGTAGTCTAGACACTTATCCACTAGTTCATGTGGTCACGGTTACTGGGGTTACAGGGCAAGTGAACTACTTTCAGCGGTTGTTCTTTTTTCTCCCACTAAATTCTATCAGCTATCTGTCGTCGACCTACAGGTTGACAGACATACACCACGACTCCACAAGAGGTTGAAGATGATTTTACGTGCGATTAGTCTCGGCCTATTTATGACCCCTCACTGCTGTTAAATCACCTGCAATGGTACTGTCATACTTTCTCTCTAAATGTCGATAATGGTTCAAGGTAGCTTCTTCCACCCTTCGTGAGCGTGAAGACAAACTAATTGGTTACAGTTATGTTACATTGCGTTGCCTGTTTTTTTTATCACAAGACGCTCGCTAGAATGCGGTCTACTAGGTCACAGGCGAAGGTCGGATGCTGGTCAGAAACAATCGAGTTAATCGGATTTGCAACTTGCTATCACACTACACTGATACGCTCGAAATACCTTAGAGCCGGTAGTTGAAGATGTATAACTTTTCGCCCTCATACACGCGTCCAGTGAATTGGTTTTCAAGTCTGTATTATGCTGTCTGGTTTAGTGGTCGTAAATAACTGTGAAGCTGGAAATTAACTTGTTCTGGTTATTGGTTTAACGAAGCTCGAGTTTGATATTTTGCAAGTCTCTGTAACACCTGTCCTCAGCACTAAAGACCATGCACTCGTCGTCCATCGTTCTAACAATAAGCCATGCAGACTTATTTTGTCTGTGTTCTCTTTGAATATCCATCAATAGCCGTAATTCCTTATTTCCCCCATTGTTATTATTTTACCATACAAATCTGGCCTTATTTGTGGACGTTGTTTACTTTGCCAAAATCATCAGTCAACTAACCCTCGAGCCACTATGATGAACGGAAGTCTTGTCCCTATCGTTTCAAGGAGATCACGGTTGTCATAACGCGACAGTTTATCAAACGCTGAGTTGAAAAACTGAACAGGAAGGCTACCGGCTTGATCATGAATGCATATATAATATTTTCACTTTTCGGGCTGTTACTGACGTAAGATCATAAGCACACGTGGTTCACCTGTCAACTTTCATCTGCCATATCGTGCAGACGACAAATTGTCATTTAACAAGTGCGTTTGCAATGCAAATTTGTTTTCCAGTAGGCTGAGTATTACGAAGAGGAAGTATTTAGCTTTTTAGATATCTGATCAAGATGGATTGTTTAAACGACAACTCATGAACCGCCTCCAATGCTTTTTCGATTTCCTGTCGGGACATTGCGTTATTGATCGGGCAGCGTTGTACATATAAATTCTAACCGTTTAGAAGTTGTCTGCTGATACACAACTTATGTACAAAAGTGCACTCGTGTTAACTATAGGCGTGTTCTTGTCAGTCACTTTGGTACAAACCCCAGCAGTTCCTTAAGCCGAAGTTTTATTCTATTACAGGAATCAATGTTTCAGCCATTTCGGCCGTCTATTACCTACCCTCTATTCAGACGGATCGTCCCAAGTTGTTAGTACTGTATCAGAATTCCGAACTTCGTTTATGGGACCTTAAAACCGAACAGTCCCTCGCATCGTTACAGTTGGTACCCGCCAATGGTTCCAGCTCTGATTTAACCCCATCGGAACCGCAGGTATTCTGTTTGGCATGCCCGCAGTTGCGTTCTTCGTATGAACGTGCCACACACGATCGAGACTTGTTAGCTGTGGGTGGAGCCGGTACGATCTATGTGGTTGTCGTAAGAGAAACGGCTCCCGCTGAATGCTCGTTCACGGCAAAAGTGAGTTGGTATCAGTTTACTTGGTTGGTTATCGTTCAGAATAACACTAACTGCTATCCCCTTCATTAACACATCATGTACCAATACTTCGTATTTGTGCTTTTCTAAGGTTCTCCTATTTCCTATAAATTGAGCTGTACTCACAGGTGAGAACAACTGAGTAACGTCCTGGTCTATATTAGTTCATCCATTGGCTATTCATTTTCGTTTAATGATAGCGAAGGCGTTTCATACACATTTGTCGGAAATGCCGGAGGTTAGCCAGACTTCCATGTGTATTTCATTGACAAACGTTCTGCACACCACTTCCAATTACCTACCCAGGTATCTAGAGTAGGTGCCACGATTGGTCTAACCTAAGGGCTTTTGAGAGAGGTGGATGATCGATTTACTGTTTTGTAATCTGAGCTGGTGACAATTCGACAGTCAGGACGCCTGACCGCCGCCTCACAGTCGGAGTTTCGTGTCCAGTTGCGGCCAATATTATTATCTGTGTTTGCACAACTTGACCATACATCTACTACACACGTGACCTTGTGTTTCACTTGATAACGAATGCCTTGCGGTGTTACCTGTAGCTCGCACTGGGGCAGTGCATGTTAGCTGAACCGAGAACGACTTTTTTATTTGTCGAGTCCAGCTACTTCGGTCAGTTTGAGTTCTTGGCTTTTGTCTCCGGCTAATTCATGGATTATTTTCCAGGATTTATTACGTACCAAAATTAATTTTGTTGTGTGATCTTGATGTCCTTAAAAAAAGTAATTGATTTAGTTTCCGATGAAATGCTGTTCGACTGGCAAAAACTAACTCGTATGAACACCGTAAGGCTTACGCTTACAATGCTTGTTAGGGTAAATGGGTCACCTAGACGTTCCACTCCTAAGATTAGTTAGCCGTCGCAATTGTGCATGGTTAATTTCGCATGGGCACTGTATTTAACTTAGTTGTATGTTAAGCAAGAATTAAAGATTGTATTTGGTAAATAATGTAGAGTCAAAACACTGCGTATCCAGGAGCCACATACTGATTAACAGTACGGGGGTCAGGTGACGCCCACATCCCGCCACTGGTCCGCTGTTTGAAACCCTCCAAAGTGATAGAAGTGATATTTGTTCGTGTAAAACCAGTTTCACTAAAGGCCTGGGACAAACGAGAATGTCCGCAGAATGATCTGATTGGCTGTCTCATTTTTATTGAAGTCCTGCCCTCTAAGATCTATGCAAGGCGTGAACTGTTATTCCTAATCGTATCTCGGGGTTTGGTCCCTCTAGTCTCATAACTTCCTATAGTAGACTCACGGGACTAGACGCGAGTGGTCTGCTTAGAAACGTGGTCCGTCTTGGAATGGACTAGTATAATACTAATTCTTTTTTGCGTGTTGTGCAATGTTTTTTCGCTGACTATCAATGTGATTGAAATCATGTCTCCTTTTGTTTCCCACTCTGCTAATAAGAATCCATGTGTGGTTTGATGTTCAACATACATTATAATACAGTGCTTCTTTTCAAAAGGGGCTGGCTAGAAAGTCTAAGGAAGTACGACAACTGTGATCACCTGTAAGTGATATTCAACTTATATCGACCGAATCCCCTACTGCTTACAGGAATTTTTGCCAACAGTGAACATAAAACCCGTTGGAGCCCTTCTGCACAATTGTTTGTGAGTATCCGTTCCGAATCCTATTCATCCGCCAAAAGTCACTTGTATTTCTTGTGTACCACGTGTCTCATCACGTTGCCCTTTAACTTCTTTTTACCGTTGGATTAAGCAACGGAGCACACCGATCATCGTATTTTCCCTAATGTACATGTTTTTCTGGTTCTCATATTTTTCAAACAATTCTGACCTGCCTTCTGTTTTCTCAGTGCATTACCGCATTTGACACAGGCGACAAGGATTCGGTTGAGGCAGTGGATTTTGCTTGGACGTAAGTTACCTGTTCCTCACAGTTTAGACGGTATCCCCAACCATGTTTCTAACTCAGTCAGTCTGTGATCGTCAGTAAAATTGTGTCATTATTGTTCACAACATGCCATTGTTGCATCCCGATTGTAATCTCGAGCAATGCACTTATAACTGAATCCTACTGAATATGAACGCGAATAACTGCTACTAACAACGATGAACGAATAACGCGAATAGAAACCCATTCTGATTGGTCACTCCAAACCGCGAACGACAAGAATCACTGAGAACACAGACAAAGCAGACTCCGGATAGCAGTGTATTTAGCCATCAGACGATTTGCGAATTTATATGAGAAACTGGTCTGTGTTCATAGGAAATCATTGACCTTACGATTGCGTGAATGCGCGAAGAAATATTTGAATTCCACACCGATGCATATCTCAGTAACGGCTTACGGTATCTGATTTCTGACAGCAGAATCGTATTCTACGGGTCAGGTTTACCTTAGCCCTAACAAATACATTCTCGGACACCACAATAAATATTGTTGCCATGCTGGTGAGACTCAGACTCGGGACCCTAGCTGTAGACTCGAGTGTTATTATGCCCAAATTATCTTGAATTCGGAGTTGTGTTAGCACTGGTAGGTTGTCTGTGAGGATAAAAACCACAGTTTTAGCTCGAGTGACATTTCTCAACTGATACCGTCATGAGATAGATCTTTGTACGTAGCTACGGGACCTTGGCTATTCCATACAGAGCTTGTTTTGATGTTGGCGTCTGTGTCAGATCGACTGCGCCGATTTAGACTATTTCAGATGACTTATGCCTCACCTGCCAAATTGCGCTTTTGAAAACCGCTATTGAATGTCAGAATATTCCTCCTAAGAAGAACACATTGCGGAAAGGAGATCAGTGAGAAATATTTTCATACGGAACACTAGTCAAAGTGAGACTGGTTTGGATAAGCAGTCCCACTTCCGTGGTATCTGATTGCATGATGCAATACTTGCGCCCCCGGGCTTACGTCGAGTGGCCGTATTGCTGGGTAATAGCCATCCTCTGCACCGCGCACATGATCGTAGTTGAGTCACGTAAATGAGCAGCTTGATTGTTGGTGTCTGTTGCGTAACTGATCATTGGCCGTAACTGGGCCCTATATGTTCTGAGGGACTATTACAGTTTGGGACCTAGTCGATCCAGACTATGCTTCTCAAAATGATTGTCCAAGCTTTCACAATGTATAGAGGTTGGAAACTACCGATTCTTAGTCGGCGTCAATCCAGATGCAGATTGCTTCGCCACCGTAGCTGTTTGATGCAGTCAGTTCCCCCCGGTAGTTGTAATCTTTGAATGTCCATTTCCAAGAGTCCATGTTTAAACTCTGCGCCTTTCAACCCGTTTGATGAACGCATTCACAACCTTTCTGTCTGTCTTTAATCTGTCTGTGATTTGTTGTTTGGATCGTTCCATCCTCCAATTCCAATAACCTGCCATAACTGGCCCATCTTAGTCAGTCGGTGGTCAGGTGTTAAGGCGTAAATAACGACACCCAAGTTGCTCGTTTAGGCGACTCAATTACGATCACGCTATCCCAACGAGACCACTACTCGAAGTTCATCGTGGGAACCGAGTATTGAGTTGTTGGCGCATACCGAAGTTACCACGGCAATCGGACTGTGCGTAGGTCTATCTGTCGTAAATGTCTCGGCCACGTGTTTCATCTGTAAGTGGGTGCCATTCATTCCTGAAATGTTAACCTATCTTGAGGAGACGTTTTGGCTCTATTTGTTAAAGGATATACGTGAAGTATGGGATTATTTGAGTAAAATAGATCGTAATCCAAACGAGAATGGATTTACAACCACAAAAATGCATCATCTGTCGATAACAGATAAGCCATTAGAGAGTTCTTAAGAATGTACGAAGCAAATGTGTGCGAGGTAATTCTAAATGTCTTGTTGGAAACATCAAATTAACTTTCAATTAAATTATGGAGCTCATTCGCAAATGCTCATTAAAGTCATCAGAACAATAAAGTAACGAACAAAACTTGGTTTCTGTGTTTGATCTTCAGGCTGATTACAACGTAGGTATGAAAACGGTAACCAGAGTGACTATGAGAATCCGGTAATAGTGATTTTAGAGTGCTTGTTTGCTGACAGTTATGCTATCATTATTTCACATTGTGAGTTTTGTTCATTGTGGGCCAGGGTCGATTATGGGTCTACATAACCTTGTTCGAGTGCGGAGGTCAGGACTGCACGATCAGCTGTTAATGACCTTAGCAGCAGTCAGCATTTAGAATCTCGTCATTTTTGGGTCGATACTTTTTCACTTGGAAGACGCTCTGAAGAGCCTCTCTTTTTAATACGACCAGTGTATGATGCTTGATGCAAACAAACTCACAACACAAAGAAACTGATGTGTGTTCCAACCAGCTTTTGCGTATACTCATTTGTTTGCTTTTGTCGCACATCGATTGTTCTGGCACAGTACGTAGACATCATCCTACGCAGGTGAACGGTGGGGTGTTCAAAATGGTTTCGAGGGCGATTGCTACCTATTTGACCCACTCTACTCATTGTGTTAGCAGAATAGATGCCGTTCTGAGTGTCAGTCAAGTGCCAGGAAGTAGATGTAGCAATGAGATTTCGAATGTTGAACATTGCTGAAGCGAAACGCGAATAACAGTGAACACTGGCTTTGCTTCCTACTTTTCTTACAAACAGTCATTTCGACTAAAAGAGAGCAATTTTAAATATTCATCGTTCAGTTTTAGTTCAGCCCCTGTGAAGCTCGGAACGACAGTAGCATGTAGCCTAACCCCTATTTATTACTTGTCATATCTCTCACGCTTGAGGTCAGTTTCATGTTGCCATTACCGCAATGAGCTGGTTGAATAATCGTTTCAGGTATGGATTAAGTGCTCATGTTAAGTAGAGTGGAAACCTGAAATTGCAAGCTTCTGTTTCGATTCGACTTGTTGAGGCTTTCATGAAAATATGTACAGTGTCAAATATTACGTTATCCTTACGTAAAAGTAGATGTGGGTGAAGTGTTAAGGTCACCTCCACTTCCAAAGTCCTAAGACCAGGTGACAGTCTTTAACAGGCTAAGACCTACCAACATCTTCTTGTTCCTGATTGGCTACTACATTATTTTTCTGCAATCAGATTGGTCCACCTTTGCATGTGGCCAGTCGGGCTATTTGAAGTTGTACTTGACACCTATCTTTTTTCGCCCGGCACTACGTCTTGCAGTGATAGTATAGTTTGTTCAGATACTCGATTCTGTTCCCTACTGTAGTGGGCTGAAGCAGAGATCTCTGAGAAGCAGATGCTGTATGGGCGTACGCAAGAAGGCCCGATTGAAGAGGATTCATATTCAAGATGATCGGTCGACATTGCTGGCAACTTGTTCGGTCAAACATTATTATTAGACAAAATACGTCACATTTTCCGTTTTCACTCGCCACGTTGTAATGGAAGTGAATCTAATTCAAAGTTTGCTAGCTTCTGACAACGTTTACATCCCAATAAGGGCCAATCCACTTTGGTCCAATACACGACATTCACGAAGGTCGCAAAATCACTCAGGCGATACTTTAGCAAAAACGGCTTCCTTTAAGTGGTAAAATTGCTTTCTCTTTTTAATTTTGCATCGACGGTGTCAAAAAAAGTGTGCCATACATCACTTGACCTCAGGCCGTGAACGCCTCCACATCACGACAGTTCAGTATCTTCATTCCTGTGCACGAGTCGTAGCTGAGGCTTCGTACTGTAGGACGCGCATTCACAATCGACTATTACATTGTTGACTCAGCCCACTCATCGCACTGTATGTGATCGAACCTGACCACTAGACGTGCCTCCTGTGCTGAATTATTGCTGAGCTTCATTACTTTCTGTCACGTCTAGGTTCTTTAATTAAACTATCCCTATGGAAATGTATACTCTTGGTTGTCTCCAGGTAAGCAATGGGAAACGCCGGTACCGACCATTAGATGTGTTTCATTGGGAGACCTTCTTTCGCAAGCATTGCAGAGGTAGCTATTGGTTTGCTTGTTCATTTTTCCCATATGTTTGGTCGTCAAACTCTGTTGCAAAGTAGAATCTGTTATATGTTTTTATCCTTGGATGTTTTTCAACCCCCTCTCCTCACCTTTTTCAGCCATCCTTTCTTTGCCTTTGCCACCGTGGGTGGAATGATTGGAATTGTGGACACAGTGAAATTGCGCATGCGACAGAAATGGCTCTACACAGACGAGGTAAGCGAATGTGAGGTAGGCTTCAATACCATCTTGCGCATTCTGTTGGACCGCATAGAGTTGTTCATTTGGAAGCATTGTCTAATTAACACAGGAAGAGTGTAACTGTATGGCTGCTCAACGCGTGGCTTTGGAGTAGGTTGCTGATTGCAAAATGTATTTAGACAGAAGCTTCAAACGTGAACAAGTGAGGTCATGAAAAGCTTTATACACCCGTTGGTGTGCATATCAACACAGACGTGTAACCGCAACCGTTAGAATGTTCATATGGATAGAATTGGATAGGCGTTTCCAGAAAATCTATTATTTGGACGACATCTTTTTTACGAAGAGGGAGCATGTATCATTCTGATTCACTATCTCCCAATCCACCAATGGGATGGTTTGGGCGATCTCGGCAATTGTCCATCATAATTGATGCAAGGATTAGGAGGTTGGGGATCATAATGGTTTAAGGGCTTGAATGGATTTGTTATGAACTTTCTTAGCCCTCGGTTTGTTACTCACTAACCCTCACATTAACTACAGTGAATTAACGCCAACAAATTCTCCAAACCACTTTACTGGTTTTTAGGCTCGAACTGAATACTCTCTTTTTATACAGTGTGATTATTGATTTCATCCTTTATTTTGTGATGAATTTCTTGAGAACATTTGTTTTTCATATTCTTCTGCATGCGTAGTTTGTGAGTAAAAATAATATTCCCGGAGTAGCGAAAACATCTACCGGAGATTCACCTAACGAGTAATATCTAGTGAACTAATACGCATACAATTTAGGAGCGGATTTAATTGTTGTACAATTTTGTTCCTGCTAATGACGATCTGTAAGTTTGTCGCGTGCAAAAGGTAGGTATGGATTGCGACAACTCAGAATAGGCGGATAGGCATGATGAACCTACGTTCTCTCAACAAATGCAGCGCTCAGAGATGACAAATTTGCATGATAAACACCATTTCTTGTACTTTAAAACGTGTTCGTATGATTTAACTCAATGCAATGTCGGTCTGAAGAAGTGCCTAGAAATTCACCGGTTCGGTGTGAGAAAATGAAATTTGAGTAATAAATTAATGCAAGTGTACGACACTAAAGACCATACCATCAAATATTTTTTCTCAGTTACTTTCAACGCATGGGACCTACGTGTGATAGGTGAGAATGTCGATGTGTTTATTTTTTCAGCATTCGGGGAATTTTACCACTGACGTTTCACTTAATAGATGTATCAGCATAAACATTATTGGGGATTTTGATACACTCCCAGTCCGTCCATTTTATTGGCTTCATGCTGAAAATGACTCCCCATTTTTCTGTATGCATATTCTATAGTTCGTCGGGTGCTGAACACTATGCACCGGTGACGTGAGTTAAGATCCGACAGTTAAGCTACCTGTCCCAATGCCATTCACACGCTAATTGCGAAGGAACTTCGGTGTCTCTTCAAAGAAGAATAGGTCGGCAGTGTTGATACTTTCCTCGGGATGCGATTGTTTGTTAATCTTTTTGTACAAAGTAGTGAATTGCCTCGACCTTCGCTGTCTTCAGTCTGTCTAGTCGTTCTCATATCTGTACCAATCATAAATCTTTGTTGATTCGTACGAGAGATAGTGCACCGAATTAATCATAAACAATTGGTCGCTGTGAACGATGTAGTAAGGATCCATATTCCTCGATTATCGATAATGGGTATGGACCCTCCACAGAATAGCACGTCTTAGTGTATGCAATAAAACGGAAGAGATGTATTTCATTGAACGTCTCAGTGCATTTACGTAAATGAAAGCAGCCTTCAACGCATTATCGCGTCTCTGGTCTGAAGGGCGTCGCTATGGTTACTCATACAACTAGCCTTTTACAATTAAGAAAATATGATATTATGATATTATGCATATGATAACATTCAGACTTCCTGAGCAAGTGCAGCGTGACGATTCGGCGAACGTTAACGTTGGATCTTCCCGCAGAACTGTGGATACGCGAATTATTGTTTGCAATATAATGAGTTTAACCGACATACGCGTGTGTTTGGTTGCTAATTTCATCCAATCAATTGTGCTATGTTTTCAATGTCATAGACCGGTAAGGCTATATAAACATGTCAGATTGCTTAATACAATTGAAGTAGCTGGTCAAATGTCATAATCTCTAGGGCGTATCGAAATATTGGTTCGTTGATCGTATATTTTGATCTCCCAGTGATTAATCAATTACTGTATGTCCGAACATTCATTAACATGCTGATCTGTGCTTCATCACTGCATCTTATTTCCTGCACATAGTAGCCGTTTCTGAGTTTCACGAATAATGAGATGAAAAATGTTTCCAATCTTTACATAACACAACGTATACGTTGTCGTGCAGGAATTAAATAGCGTCAGGTCAAGTTGATCTAGACAGAATCAGCTACGATATATGTGCTTGCCTTCTGTTAGAATCAAGCTTCTTCTCAAGAGCCGTATGATTAGCTGTGTTCTGACTGATGAGACATTCTTCGTTTCCCATCGATATGTTGGTGAATTTGTTACCTCAGCTGGTAGAGCATTTGCTGCATTTGAGCATGTTCTTTCTGTCGCTGGTTCGAATCCAACCGAAGTCTAGATTTTTCGTAATTAGGTGTCTTCTAAATTTGTTCCTCACTGTTTTGCTGCCCCTTGATTAATCAGCTGCTTCTAGCCGATCATATCCGCATAATGTTAGGTGTCCCATTGTTATTGGGCTCTGTAATCACTGTCTTGATCATCATCATCGTCATAGCAACCATGAGTCTGACCAGAAGGTGCTGTGGCTCGGGCCGTCGCTCACCTCAACAGTGACGTAGAATGTTCCTGAAGAAAATGCCACTAAGAAGTCCGAAAATTAATAAAAGACTAAGCGAAAGAACTAGAAACGGTATGGATGCAGGTACGCCATTGACTGCGACACACCACCATTTCAGATAGCGTCTCTAAGCAGCCGTTTGAGTGATCACGAGGACCCCATCCCGGTAGGCGACACCTACCCACTGTGCTCAGAGGAGCAGTCAAAGTCCTCATATTTCGTGACCACGTTGTTGTTTGACTACCATGTGGTTTTACCCAACTGTTGTAGATCTCACTAGTATAATGCCCGGTACGCTAAACGATCAGATTGTAGCGAAAAGGCGTCCAACAAAGCACAATCTTCATTGTCCAACTCGCTGGTTAACACGCTACGCGCCCGCTCGCGTTTGTGAGTCAGTATTGCAGTCCACAAAAAAAACCCAGGTTTCCGCTCACGCGTCATGTGCACTTCTGCCCCGTTTATGTGTGATCGGCGCCGTCTATCGGGGGTTTTTCCGCCTACCATTCTTCGTCCGTTGATTCGATTTCGTTGGGCGATGGCTCGTCCGATCATTGGTGTTGTCCTCCATCTATCCACAATGGGCTTTGATCGTATTCTACGGCAGTGTCGAGATATTCCTGCGAGTGTTGGAATAATCGCTCCTCCGATTTCATCGTCCTTTCTATTTTGCCGTTTGTCCGATCCGGTCGGGCGATGACTCATCCGATTGCTCCCGTTGTCCGCCATCCGATCGTTGAGGGTTTGTGGACGTGCCTCCCCCCGTATTGAGGCACTCTGCCGACTGTTTGAATATTCGCACCTCCGGCCTGATAATCCACTACATAGGGAGTACGTGACTCAACCATCGCCAGCTGTGCACTGTGATTTAGTGGACCAATTGACCACGCATCCCGAGCATTTCGGAATACGCTCCGGCGAACTACCACATTGCTAACGCGATCAGTCCTTGACCATACACGTGATCATTTGTGTGGCACCAAGCAAATCTTAGTTTTATTGACCTTCTGTTTATTTTATAGGCAAGATGCACTAGTAGAATGAATAATTACGATTAGTATGGAAACCTCGACTTTCTTATTGGTCGAGTCGTCTTCGCTTGTAACTCGTTTGTTTTAACACCTGACGCAGTTAAACAACTTGTTTTGCTCCGATGTTGGTTATAACGAAATCTGATGCTACACTGACATGCTTCACAGGTTGATCACTGCAGTTTGCTCGGGTTTTCGACACAGATTGGCCGTAGTCTTCGACGAATCACTAGCTGACCTCATCGATAAGTTTGTCTAATCCAATCTCTTTACAACTACCACCGATCTACCACGAGTACTTGTTTACAGGACAACACCTTCCAGCGTTTTATTTTGATACGCTCAACTGTCTTTAGCGTTCTCCTAGTCTGTACTAGGGCAACCCTATCTCCGGTTTAACTGAGGCGAATTCTGACCCTCGTAATCTTTTGGACTCACTTTTCACTACAAGCGTCGAAAAGGTACCTTTTGTATTGTTAACCTACGCACTTCCAAACCAATCTCTATCGGACAGGCACTTTCATTCAGGTTCGTAATGGCGGGGTAGAAGTGAGTGATAGAAGCAAGACTGACGAACGTGTGTTTTAGGGTCTCAGCTTGTTTCTTTCCTCCAATGAGCCTCTTTACATTAGAAACCAACCCAAACCTGAGAATTGATATCATGGAAGTATACACTTTTACTGTACTTTCACCGCAACAACTGTTTATTCTTCACCTTTTATTTGTTCATTTCGTTCTCTTGTAGAATTCATTAGCTGTTGGCTTGACGTGCTTGAAATGGAGTTGTACAATGCCCATCTTCTTCACAGCTGCCACAAATGGCGCGGTGGTCAGCTGGCCCGGTGTTTGTGGTCTGACGGAAATCGATGCGACCGGTTTCACCAAAGCTCCGGAACCCTTAGCGGTCTTTTGGGGTCATCGAGCCATGATACTGGATCTTGCACTAGCTCCCTCCTCTTCTATAACATCTGGTCAGTCTGGTTCATCGACCGAGGATACGTTAGTTGAACCGTTCATTGCATCTGCCTCGGATGATTCAACAATCCGGCTGTTCTCTCTCACGTCACTCAGAATGCCGGCTACTCGATGATCGAATGATGAACGGAGAAACTGCCAGCCATTGTAGTGTACATATTTGACTTTCTACTTTATTGAACAAGTGATCAGCAGGTTATAGTTTTGCTTTTTATATTGCACCATGTTGGGGTTTTGCGTTTGTATCCGGCGTGAATAGTCCTATATTCCTTGAATGTGGACAACCTCGGTCTGGACGTGGTTTCAGGTCACTGCTTCTATACGGTTGGTAAAATCACCTTCTCTGATTGGATTTCCAGGGCTGCCGTTTCTTATCTACTTTGATTTATATGGAATTCAATTATCTCCTTGATATCATTCAAATATCTTCCCTGTAACTAAGCTCTGTAGGTTGCCAAGTTTATGTGTGGTAACTCATTGTGTTTACAACCAGGTTGTTTCTTGTTCGAAGTGAGCCGTGTATTGCGCTATTCGGAACCCCATGAGATATCGGAATGGCGCAGTCTGGTAGTATTCAGGTAACCACAACAAAACAAAGTACCGTCATTACTCACTTGTTGGATGCTGTTGACTAACGGATTGAGCTCATGATTTTATGGCTTACAGGCCGTGCGAACCGAGCCATTTGCTTGTCAGTCCACTACTGTCTAGCCTCCATTTGGTCCAAAGAGTTTAAAGCTTTACTCACTCATCGCTAGTTCTCTGTGTGCATTGTCAGTTATTCGTATTAGAATAGATGTCACAAAGAGTTTTGCACATTGTATCTTGAACATCTCCCGCTGTGACCTGTGGGATTACTTTTATCCGTGTTCAATAGACATGAAGCAAAACGATTACCACACGCGTCACCTCTGCATCTCGGTCACCAGGGCAGTGGATGCTGATGAACAAGTCTTTATACACGCACAAGGGTATTGTGCACTTGCTACCGGTCGTTTCCTCTGCAGATCGGAAGAATCTCTAAGGCTTACGAAAGAAGCCTATTAACGTTCCGTTAGTTGAATCCTACAACTATTGAGTTTGAAAACGCTGAACGAGTCGTGATTTGATTGGCTGATTACCTTGCATTTCATTAGGCATACTTCTGGGTCGTGTCTCTGCATGCTAGTGACACTAAGTCAGACTTCATGTAGTTCACACATGTTGTTTTGTTCTGGATTGCAGACTTGGAATTACGTTGTTCGTGACATGGGTTTATGAGTAGTAGAATTTAGCCTACGCAAACCGTTAGACCTCGTGTTGTGCGTCCCCATTCGGGAGCTGATTTCGTTGTAACAGAATAATCACGTGTGGGCCGCTGACCCAGTGACTATTAAATGAAATGACAGACGGCCTTTTCGATTCCGTTGCCTTTTATCGGCTCAGCACATATAAGACTCGAACTCACAGTCCGTAACTGTTTGTCAGAATGACATTCGTTTACATTTACCCACTACACCACAAGGTCGCAGCCTCTGGAGTTGTTGGAAGGTAGGCATGGTAGAGTGCAAGAGCTGGGAAGAGCAACTGACACACCTTCCCGTAGCCCTAGTTGTCACGACCCCCTGATGTAGTGAGTGAGTGTTCGGAATACCGTTCTGACACTTATTCATATGTCGTAGGTTCTGTTTGTGTTTATAAGAGGCGTAGTTACAGGATCCATCATTCATGGTACGTCAATGCACTATTAACTTCGACGTTTCCCCCGCCTTATTGAATGTGATTATGTGACCATTCGTGATCGTCTACTCACACTGGTATTTTTCAGTCCTGCGTGCCTGCTACAGTGCGCTTCTATTATTCTCTTCTCCCTACGATAGTATAGCTCCATCCATATGTTTAGGGCAAACATATTTCGTTGGCAGTCAGTCATGCAACGCACCTTACCGGTTACGCCAACTCTTTTCGAGGTACAACTCTGTGTACTGTGCGTTAAATGTTCCACACTCGGGTTTCCTTCTAGCCATTCACTAACCTTTCAAAAGAAAACTCTCCCCCAGGCTGCTGAGAAACATGTCCCTTCATCTTAGCCATTGTCGTGCGCTTATCTCAAGCTGAATATTGGAGCTCTTTACACTGTTTACTTACTCCAGTGTGACGTGCATGGTGAGCCATGGTATCCGTTGCTGCGTGTACTAAATCACACAACGACAACCTCCTATTGGTCAACAAGTTCGCCTTATTCGTGTTGGTTTTTTAATTTGTTAACCATTGGGTCACCAGATCGAAGTGCCGCTCATCTTGACAAAGTTTTCCGATCTATGCTCGTTCCCGGTAAGTCAGTTAAGACAGCCAGTGTAGGGCCATTTGATCATAGCACAATAGTTGTTCGATCAGGGTAGCCACATCTTAGTCAGATTAACCTATGATTGCCTTGTCGTTTTACACATGCGCATTGCACTTTCCTGTATCTGCATTGTGAAATGTCCTAGCATGATTTGTATGGCCATCCAGCATTATTAATCCAATCTATCAATCTTTGAGACTATTCAGTTGCTATTGGTTCTCTTCTCAGTAGTACATTTGGTCTACAATTGTTGCTGGAATGTGCGTTAGCACACGCAATAGAGCACTCCTGTTCACTGATAGTCGGTAAGTTTGGAACGAGATTGCTTCGATTATTCCACGCCACACAAATTTCCCTCTTTCTCGTACTATTTTAGAAACAACCAAATTGTGTTTATTTTACCGGTAAATTATTTGTTACAAAAAGAAAAATGAATATGATATAATGAGACACAATATAAAACGTTAACTTAAATTAATTATACAGATTGATAAATAAAACTGGAGGATAAAGTTAGATGGATACATCGGGAACCTGAATCAGAAAATCTTCATGTGTGTTCTTCCATGCATAGTCATGTCAGATACCTCCTTGAACGCGAAGCACCACATTCTCTGACAGCTGAAGTTCGCTTGAGCTTTTTTCCTGATCTATTTCTGTGCTATCAGTTGGGTAGCAGAAGGTGATTTGTTCATGTGCTTTTGAGCCATCCAGGCCTAATTGATTGGCAATCACAAAGGAACACCACCTGTAGAAGATGAGCATGAGCTTTAGTTGGCAATGCACTCGTTTTGATGATCAATACAGGTGAACTCAACTTAAAAGGTTTCTGTTTCGTTTCTTGAAGTTTTCCGTTAACTCTACCGTTTAAGTGACCGTCTCTACCGATCCCAACGACGAACTCCTATTTCTTGTATCCTTCACAATAATGTCCACATAAAGTCAGATCCCTCAACGAGTGCATCATTTTCGTCAACTATACAATCACCTACACTGCTTATGTGGTTTTACGCTCACTTAGCCACTTTTGACGCGGGAACGAAAGTCGAAGAAGAAATGCTCGTTCTGGACTTCTAGGCTGAAGTGAAAAAGTGGATGAGCCAAACGGCCTGTCAGTACCCAGACTGCGGTTTGTCGCCTATTCTTCAGCTGAGACGTCGGTATTTCTTATGTGCAGAATACATCAAATAGCCAGAAAAATGAATTAGCTTTTATCAAGAAATCCAACCGTAGCAAATGTGAAGAGAATGGTTTTATTAGTGATGAATCTACTTATAAGACTTTTTATACTCAGTTTTTTTGAACTGTCCACTTGCTTAAAAGTAACAGCTCTAATTGTCTAATTCAATCGAACTCCAGTAGGAGCTGACGGAAATCAAAAGAGAGAATTATAATAAAACGACTTAATAAGTCAGTAGATTTCTCAGAACTAACTTCAACTTTCATTTCAATTTGAGCATGACCAAGAAGCATGGATGACCTGCTATCTGTTATCCACATTTGTGGCTGGAACCTGTTACATATCTGAAGTATTATCTGATCATGTGACCACAGTTTATCAGGTCTATAGCGTTTTGAATTTAGGATGTCTCAACAGAGTTAGCTAGATTTTAACGGAGTCGTAGTGGTAATGTGCACACAGGTAGGCTGAAATACAGGAATTGGTTGGCTGTTACAAACCAAAGAGTAAACCAAATTAGCTTGCGTAGACCCAGTTACTCGGGACATCTTAAATTGACATCCAGGCATCTTAAACTGGAAAATGTACAAACCATCTGTGGGATTCCCTCTGAACGTGGAACTACCCTGCAGCGGTGACCAGCTCAAATGTTCTCCGAAAACACACGTTCAAGATCACTGCACTTTGCCAATCGTAGTACGGAATCCAAACCGACGACAGAACCTCGACTTTCTTGTTGCTTGTAAGACGAGAGTTAATCACCACCAACTTCACTCAGAGCATAGTGAGCTCATACTGTTTGAACACTCAGAAGCAATCGCCTACACAGTAAGCTCGGGACGTTCGATATTTTTGAATGGAAACAGAAAGTGTATTGTTTGATCTAATTCCAGTCGAAGCTTTCTAATGATTAGTCTCACTCAACAGTTCTTATTGAAGATTGAGTGCTGCGTCTTATCCGAATTACTGATCCTCAAGGTATATTGAACTGCTCATGACATCAGTGAATAGTAATCTGTTTACCAACACCAAAACCTGCTTTCATAGCTCATATGAGATAATGGCTTCGTTGTCAATAGTCATGAGTATGGAAAATCCCAACGGAACCTTCAGAAGTAGGACGATGATCTGCTCGAATGTCAGTCACCGGGATAGTGGTGACACCCAGCGCGTGCACGAGTGTGTTTGTTCGTGTAGTGTTCTCGTACAGTATAGTACATGACGCAAACATTCCTTCGGACACAACATTACAATATAGGTTCAGCGGTAGAATTACTCCGCAACTGACGAGGTTCAATCACACCCTTCGTAAGAAGCATTCGACACATTGTGTGCGACAATCATTCCGGATAAGCCGGATTCAAAGTGTGTGAAATTACGAGTCGTACTGTTTCAATCACGTGGCATCGAACACCTGCCCTACATATGGCGCTGAGTGATTTGTGTTCTTTGTTCCCGTTCTGATTGGTCAAGGCCGCCATCTTGCATACTATTGGTTGTCATCCTGAATTTTCAGAACATGTGTAAATCTCGCTACGATAGTTAGACTGACATGCCAAGCCCGCGTTCTGTGTCTGTACCTGCTATCCGGGCGATGCCAGTGTTGTCAGACTCCGAGCCCCTGTAGTTGGCGGGGGGGATGATTGTAATGTCGCATTTATCCATCATCATAACAGCCATGAGCCTGACCAAAGGGTACTGTGGCTCGGGCCGCCGCTCAGCTCAACAGTGACGTGGAATATCCTAGAAGGAAACGTTACTAAAAAAGAAGACTAAGCGGAAGAACTAGAAATGGTATGGATACAGGTACGCCATTGATTGCGACATACCGTCATCTCGGATAGCGTCTCTAACCGTGCTGTTTTTATTTGCTGCACGTGAAAGACCACTAGTGGTCGCTTGGATTTGTTGGAAGCAAACGTTTTTGCATTAGCTGAGTCTGTTACTCGAGCCGTGACAGATATTTTTCAGAGGCCCACAAAATTAAGTTGTGACAGTTTTTTGGCGACGAGAGCCAGAGGCACCGTGATGTCTTACGCAATAGCAAGAAGGAGAATAGTACTAACGCCTTCGACATCTTAATTGAAGTATGGGTGCATACCAGTTATTTGCATTGCGGGGTGTCGTTGATTGGATTTGCGTTTAGCCTTAGCTGAGAGTGTAAATGATTACATTTCAGCCAATAAGCATGGATGTGCATATATTCGTTAACCCACCACTCGAGGCAAACCAGCATTGGAAACCTCACTTTCCGCAAGTCAGTGATCGTGAAGCTGATGACACATGTTCTGTTGGGATTGTGCGCTACGGTAGCTTCGATGCGCCAGCACGTAACAAGCTTTTTCACCAGTCGACAGATGGTAAAAACTATATTTACAATAGAAAACTCCCGCAACATAGTAGAAGACCGGTCGAAACCTACAGGTTTTCGTACAGTAATTGAGTCAGGGATTGTCTCATCACTTATGAACTGTGTCGTAAAGTTGCGTATCAAAATTTCTACATTGTGTCTAGCTTTTCTCAGTGTCGTGACCTGGTCGTCAAGCGGTGTTGTTCTATTTCAGTTCAATGTAGTAAGTTGTTAGAGTTTTCAACCAAAAAATCACGTTCTGATCTTTGCAAATTGACGACGCTTCAGAACTTTTGCGGACAGCACATTCAGTAAAGGAGTTTCCATTGGGCTGTCTTTTTTTCAAAGTTCTTCGAGCTTTTCAAACTGAACTGAATGCTTTCCACATATGGCAATAATACGGACCGATATACTTAGAAGATTGTTTCTTTTGGCCTGTATTATCCTGTGACTAACATAGAAATAATGCAACCAGACTCGGTTGAAATGGTCAAAAGTACAAATCAGGTTGGACCCTGAGTGATACTCACAGCTAAACCCGTGGCAAACAACGATTGACAGTCAGATGTTTTCATTCGCATAGAACCGGCTGACAGCAAAGCTTCAACATACTTGAAAATTTGTGAATTGTGATCACTCATCAGAACCGTAAGTAGTT
Organism: Paragonimus heterotremus; assembly: GCA_013368495.1. Classification (NCBI taxonomy): domain Eukaryota; kingdom Metazoa; phylum Platyhelminthes; class Trematoda; order Plagiorchiida; family Troglotrematidae; genus Paragonimus; species Paragonimus heterotremus. The sequence continues at coordinate 35,669 of LUCH01002701.1, read as the reverse complement.
ATTGTATGTATCAGTTTTCCTGCGGATGTTAAGATCAGAGCCAAGGAACATTTCCCAAAATGGTCGAGAAATACAGTGACTCATCCGCTAGTGAGTAACACTGGGCAACGACGAAACGTCGCTTGATCAATTGCAAGGCATTTAGCGACCACAGATCGCAGTGTCAATGTTACATCTTCGTTTAGGGTGATTTTAACATATTCATATATTTTAAACTGATTTACGAAGGCAGAATGTTTCGAGCAATCGAATCGAAGACAGCTTTTGGGCTTAAAAAGACTGCAGGCGTCGGCTGTCTGTAAGAGTGGCGATACGCTAAGTTCTGTCACGAGGTGGAAATGTGACCAGCGCACTCCCGACCGGACCGGAACCCTGCGTGTTCTTCACGATTCTGACTTTCTTCGGACTTGGCCTGGCACTTGGCTGCGCACTGTACCAAAATTATCTGTAAACTGTATGGTGATCCCATAGTTTTGTCTTGGAAGATGTGCACGTCTATACAGTAATCTTTCCTAACAGGTCTACCCAAGTTGCCACTTTCATTCGAGCCCGTGTAACTTATATAGGAAATTAGGATCTTAGAACGACCACTCTTAGCTCTGTTCACGGACTACAGTACTATCTCACATTTGGTTCGATCGCTCCGGATAGACCACAGTTCTATCCCTCGGAGGTTGAGGTTCAGTATTCACGGGGTAGCTTACTTTTCCGTTCTGTAGACAGTCCAGGTTGTCTCACATCAGTGACCCCATTATCTCATCCAGCTTTTACCTTGTGGCGTTTTATTTTACTGATCAGTGTTAGCTGGTGGACACCACTCGACATCCATTCTACTGAATTTTCGGTGACCTGATCCCACTTTCATCGATGAATGCAGTCCGTACATTCTACCTGACAGATCGTGGGCTGTCTTGACGTAATGCACATGCACAATTCAAGCTGTACACATCGCGAGTGAGTTGGCACCTTAATGTGAACTTGGGACTGAATCACCAAGACAATTCACATGCCCCGTCATTCATTGTAAGCAGAGTTCATCAAATTTGGCACAGAGTTACTACGGGCAATGCACCAAAGAGAATGTCTCTCAGATAGCGAATCTTACTTTACAAAGAAGCGTGACAAGCCAGACATTGAGAGGATGCTCATTAGTTTTCATATGTCTAGTTCAAAACGTATTCAACAAATAGTAGCTGCCTTCTTGTCACAAGCCTGCAGCGTAACAACACAAAGCATGTGCAAGAGTAGATCAGAACAACGACGGCAAAAGCTGATTAACACGAATGCGACAGAATAGCCGCGTGATTCGTTAAGCTTAAATGTCCGTTGATAGGGCAAACTCGCCCGTGTACAAGACTTGCTAGTCAGTAGGTCAGCCAGCTAATGACAAGGCCGAGATGAAGAAGGACGAAAGTTTAGGGCCAGCAAGCCACGCGATAAATCTCTCGAGTAGCATAGACTAAACGGAAGCACTGTGGAGCACGGACTGTGTGACTGAAACGGGAAGTATACATTCTACGACATAAATTGCCAATTGTGTGGGTTGTTTCGCAGAGTATGTGAAAAAAGGGCACATCCACAAACCAATTCAATATTCCATCAGGGTATTGTAGTAGAAAACAGAAGTATGTGTATTTGCCTTTAACCACAGTATGACTCTTGCACTACCCGTGCACGGAATATGGAATCAACTGCACGATATTCAGCAAGAGACCACTGCATAAAGGATCATAATGAACTTAATTTCTAGTCAATAAAATGCACTTGCTATTGACGTTTCGTGTATCATCAATTCCTGAGCTGGGTTATGGCTTTCCGAAAGACATCACCTTCCAGAATAAATCACTGCCAGCGATCTCCCTAAAAATGGGACTACCGCATATGCACAAGCATATTTCCACACGGAGGTTCCTATTTATTCATCATCACACTAGGCAGCAGAAATCCGTCGTTAGCGATGATACAAGCTTTTGTGCAATCATGAAAAATGGCAAATTCTTTTCTAGAGAAAAAGGAGGGTCGTAATGGACGCTATTCACTAAGATCATCTCTATCTAAGCCCAACTATTCAACATCAGTATGCCTACATCTTGCAAAAAAACAACCGAGTGATAAATGATAGTAAGGCAGCATACGTTAAACAGCTACCTTACGATTTTCACTACTCCATTTTCCTAATTATTATCTCTTAGCAACCAGTGGTGACATTCACACCACTCAAACATAGTAATCACTCTCGCTCCTGATGTATTCAACCATACATTTTGCGAGTCTTGAATGTCCCATGTTTGATGACTAACTCAACCGACAGTGGTTGGCCTAATTGTAATGGTTCTCACTTCTTCACGGTTAAGTGTCTATCTTGGACCGTACGCAGATTGGCTGTGGTGCGACAGACGAATAGTTGGTATCATTCGTACACGGTCGTATCACCTAAGTCTGCACTTCCTCAAAGACTGGACGAATGCACTCGTTTTCCTTCCGCTTTCAGTCCTCACCGTTGCTCACTTGCTAACACTATTCAAGTTCGTCTGCGAAGTGACCCGTTCTGTGTTGCTGAATTGCAAATTACATCCAACTTGAAAGATACACAAAATGTCTACAGAAAAGTAGGGCCTAGAAACTTTGACTCAATGTATTGGATCGTCACTTTCGTTACGCGTTCAGTCGCTTGGCCCAAACCGAGAAATCAGAAGAGATACGGCCGCACCGTTTATTGGACGAACGAGACGAGACAAACTAAGGCCACAGAAGCCCGAGATTTATAAGACAAAACGACTACCATAGATGGGCGACAGATACAAAGCGAATCAAATAAGACAGTCATAAATGGCAGTCAGGGTGTCAGAACAAATCACGTTAGAGGGGGCGTCAGAAAGCGACGCGAGAAAAACACTGCTCAGCTAGCGCGCAGGCGTTCGACCGCACACCTGCGATCTGATTGGTTGAATGGGACCATACCACCATCTAAGACCATACCGTCCGAGCTGGGCCGATCGAACGATGTGGCGTGACACGTCCAGGCTGTCTCGTTAGGATATGCGCCTCCTAACACAATGTGACTACTCGTCATTTTGGTGCCCTCATGTTGCTTCGTTAGTTCAGCGGTCAAGTGGAAATTTGGTGCTTTAAGAACTGTATATGTCATGGATAAACGGACGTTACAGTTGCTGGGGGAGCATTACCAGGGGTTTGGGCGTGAAGTGATTCCCATGTGACAAACATTTCGTTTCTTACTTGTACTGTTCACGTCATACAGCTTAACGTGCATTGTGCGGTTCTAACTAGGGAATATTTTAACGGTGTTTTATGTGGTGATACTCATCTATCCAGGAAGTAACTGTGCGATTGCGTCAAGTAATGCATAAGCCCGGGTGTTACCCTGTTGAAAAATTACAACGTATTGCCAACTTGAATCAGAAAATGTTTCAGTGTCTGAAAGTAAGAGGGCATGAGAGATGCTGACCAACTTTTATGACCAATTCACACCAAAAGCAGAAACTCAATTCCATACGATTAACGGACGTTTGCAGTTAGCGTTTTGATCGCAGTATATTTCTTCCTGATGAGTAACTTAGTATTTCATCAATGCTGCATACCTTCGGCAAATTAAAAAAAAGTATAACTTTCGGCTCACAGTAAACTCGTATGTCCGTCGCTGTTTCGACAAGAGCTGTTTAGCGTCTTTTGCTCAGTTCTTATGGAGCCGTTGAATATAAGTGTAGCTTTTAGTCATAAACTACCCAATAACGAATTAGCAACTAATTATAATGTACGCCATCCTGTTACTTCTTCTAGACAGTGCATTTTTATGACGAGTTCTTCCGTTCTTTTCCTCTCATTAACTTAGGTCTTTTTTTCCTTCGTCTCACGATTGTAGGACCGTTAAGCATCGATACGAACTAATACATTCCTGCTGTTGATGTTAGTAATCATAACCGTTATTTGAAAATTATCCATGAAAGCCTCATCAGCGATTAATACTGTTCACCGAACTACATTTAGAGTTATAATAAAACTGAAGTCCCTTTTTCCAAATAGATTGCCTGAGGTCTGGCTTTCTCAAACTGTTTTGGAAACGTACGGGTGCTTCGCAGCAAGGTGACAGATGACGCAAGTATATACAGAGATTTGAACTTCTGTAGATAATACATTCGGAAGCCCCGATGATTTGATTAACTTTGATCTTACTACAGACTCCGTCACAGTTCACGACTGTATAAGTGCTAGATACATTCAGGGCTAGACGCGGATCAGAAACAGCATGCAACAATGCGGTAAGCGCTGTGCTAGCTGAACTACGAAGCCATACCAAGTGCCCAAAAATTCGGTATTTGGAATCTGTCATCCACCAGTTCTAATGTCTCCTATGGAACCCACCAAGTGATCTAGGAGATCGACTGCCCCGGGAAGATTTCTTAACCAGATCACGCTGGAAGCCACCAACGCCACTGATGAGCATAGAAATTGTATTACGAATAAGTCAAATACGTTATTGTGTAGATGTCCACATTTCGTCTAGTCAGTGCGAAGCTGTACTATGCCGTTTCTAAGTTTTACTGCACACCTTCTAAGCTATATGACATAAATCCTAGTCCAATATATTTTTCAGCTTTGTAGTATAATTTCTGAGTCCTATTGCTCTATTTTGGGTTAATCTACTCCACGATGCTGTTCATTAGCACCTTCGGTGAGTGTACACACTCGTCTAACACAGCACCTGCGTCACACTAAAGACAGCTTCGGCACAACCCTTGGACACTGATGACAATGGTCACGGATTAACTGCACCAATGAATAAGGTTTTCCGAACGTGGATCACATCAAACTGTCGTGCATAACGGAAGCGCATCTGTGAACATCGACCTCTTACAGTTGTTTTCGATGACATACACATTAAAGTTTATATCTCGGCATCTTGGAAATCCTGCTTAAAGAAATTTTGTTTGTTCTAGGACATCACGACTGTTTTTTATGGTGCTTTGTCTATTTTTGTGACACCTTAAACCGTCACCTTACTTTTTGCTGGCGGATCTCTCAGCTACATTTTACCAGTAGGAGATATCAACAAACACACTTATGGTTACTGGTTAACAACTACAGTGCCCCAGTAGTCCTCCCGAAATATTTGCTGTGAATAAAGCGTCGTGCTTCATAAAAACAGGCGGCAGAAATGACAGATGACACACACGGCTTATGCAACGCGTCATTGTAACGGAACGACATGAAGTATCTTGTCGTTGTTAACAAATACGTCCTCTTGATCCACAGTCATATTAATTCGTTTAGTTCATCACTCACCTGAGCGGGACATCTCTGCGTACCCTCATGTGTAAACGATTTTCAGCGCCCATATTAAAGTCAAAATAAATGCTAATCCAGTGTGAGTCTTTTTGATCATAATCCGGGTGACTCACACGCCGATAGAGCGTACCGATTGAGGAGGTTATCCGATCTTCGGTTGCATTCGAATTGCGAAGCAGGCTTGCAGTTAGTCTTGTCTCAGTATCCAAACTCTCCGCGGACGAATTACCTTGTCGTGTGATAGAGCTTTGTAATAGTTTAGCTGTAGATTCTGACATGGATGGCGCCCAAATTACTGTACCAAACGGACCTTCACTATCCGGGTCACTGGAATACCGGAACCAGTTACCTGAAAAAAGTAGATCTGAGTTTTCTGTACGATATTTGATAGGGACGCGTGGTTCACCGATCTCCGTTGGAGGGTCAATGAAAAAAGAGTCCTCCTCATCTACGGCATGTGCAATGCATGATCCGGGTCGATCGCTTGGGACAGGAATCAAGCGGAACGCGCGAGAATAAGTTAAGGAGTTCCGGTGACTTTCGTTTGGCCCGTATTGAGTAATTGGCAGTATGAACGCTTCGGAAGGATAGACGCTATTCTCCTTCGCTCTCACCAAGCCACCGGTTAGCATGATGCAAGCATCCGCAAACTTTGAATTACCGATCGATACTCGCATAAATTGTCCGTAGTCACTCTGAGAAGCTGGGTCCATGCAGCACTATCTGCCGATTTTTGATTTATGTTTCTAGAATCTAATATCTTTTAACCATTGTCTACCGACTAACTTATGCAATTGACCTAGCAGTATATAGCCTAGTTGATTTTTCACTTGAGGTCTGTCATACTTAGGTGACCGATTCTATTCCTGGACCATATCATTCTAAAGTAAGACCTCGTTCATGTGACCAACAACAGATCCTATAATTTAGCTTATCAAGAGTGATGAGGTTGGTAATCACCTTTACAACTGTTTCTACTTGGCTGATGGTTACTCATTTAACGTTGTAATACGTTTAGAAGTTGGGAAGTAAATCACGATTCTGCTGGCTAGTAATAGCCCTACTGGAATATAGAAGACAACCGGTACTAATGTTGTCAACTTTGTTCCTCTTAAACAATCAATTTGGTTATAGCGTTTTTTCCCCATACGTGTACTTCCTTCCTACAGAACAACACTTCAATGTGGATGAACAAAACAGTTTGTCACATTGGAGGCATACTGTATCTCAATACAAGCATGATGGTGACCACAGTTGTGATGAGTTGAACAAGTCACTACTTCAGTAGACGACTACAGGTGAATATCTTGTCGAATGAAAATAGGCAGAGACGTGCTACTGTCATGTTCCCAAAATGTATTGTAATACGCCGAATCGCTAAATTCTGTGTGTTTTGGATGAAGTGATGACTGCGGTCGATCAAACCTAACATTCTAGATGTCGCATTATATAAGTTCTTCTTTTACGTTATGGTTTCATGTAGTCTACTTTTCTCTATTTAGTGAGTACCATGAACTGCACGAATATAGTTAAAATCTACCAGGCCATTTTGGCGGCATGAAACGTGGTAAACTTATATTTACAAGAATCGACTCATCGCCAGAACCCCAGCCGCCAGGGTCACTCGATTGGGCCACGTGGGTCAGGTATGTAAAATTATTTTTCCTCTACGTTTCCCGCCGGTTATCCACTTTCCATGTACTTCAAAAGTGGATACTGGATTATAATGAGCAGGATATGATCAACTTAACAGTGTATTCGACTGGGTTCTCGTCAGGTAACAGGCTGCCTATCGGTAAGATGTCCGCGTGAACACTAAACCCCATGCGTGATGCAGGAATGACCACTAGGAAGATGCACTTTTTAGATAACGGCAAAGTTGTGAGTTCTTACAGGCAGCCTAATCTATCTCATAGGTGTATACGACAGGTTGTGAAAAAAACTAATAGATTGGTTAATAGAACTGTCAGAAACAAACGTGTGAGTGTAGACTCATTAAAATACACGAGAGATTTCCGAGGCTACAACAGACAGTTGGATAAATCTATATAAATAACACACCCTTGGACAAAAAATAAACAAGACGGCTTTCACTGTTCAATCTTCTCAGAGTGCATATACATATGTGCAGTTGTTGAGACACAAATGGTCATAGTCAATTAGCATTGGATATCCGATTCACACTTAGCATGATAAAACACGATTTTAGCATTCGGATCGATGCACTTTTACTAACGTGCATTCGCATCTCGTTACCCACCTCCCAGATGGCTCTTGCTAAATACCGTTCATTCCGCTATTAGTCAACTTTCATCCAAACCCGCCGTACCTGCCACCTCTTTAGCCGAATGGACTCCACACCACGCGACCAGAAATGAACAACTCAACTAGCATGGTTTCACCCCGTTTCTATTGTATGACGGCATGACCTTCCGTGAATACCCTTTCCATTGATTGCAGCATCATCATCTCGAATTATCTTATCATTCTCTACGGGTAACACGTGAGCAACTGCTGTTGCAATAAGTCTCCGTAAGCTAACCGATTGACGGTGTGATCCAGGAAGACTAGCCCGATTGTTCCAGCTAACCACATAACGGCACACTGAACGACCATCACTTTGAAGCTTGGGAATACCCACACTGTCGTCTCCATATACACGTTGTTCCGTCTAACTTTTTTTGGCGAAACAGCGTTTTATCAGCCAGCTTTCTGCTTCATGCTCGATTGCCAGCTTTTGATCATTAGTGGTCAGCGTGCCGAGCCTAGTGGAACTGTGCTCAGTCCAGTGAACTTTTAACTAAGTGAATGGGCCGTATTCAGCACGTCACGTGAATTATCGGTGTCGAGAAGTAAACAATAAAGGCAGATTGCTTCACTCACTCTCACTCGGTGGATAGGTAGTCAGCGCGCACGTAAAAGTGCGGACCTTTGCGAATACAGTACACCTCTCAAGTCAGGTCCGAACCAACTAACCGATGTTATTGTTGCTGTGCCTTTTTGCCTAAGAGAACAGTTCTATCACAGTAGTCCACTTCATGTCGTAGTCTCTGGGTCGAATACGTAATCGTCTGATAGAAACATATTTATTTTATGCCTGTAGGTAATTACTTAATGATATTTCGTTGGTTGATGTCAATGGAAGTTACATAATGGTTGGCATGTCTCACCGTTTCGATGCGGCGAGTGGTGAACAGCACTCGTACACTTGTGTCTGGTCTGCGATGGATTATTGTAGGCTAAGCACTGGCCAAGCCTATTTCCCCGTCCAACAATGTAACTAACCACGCACACTCCAAGGCATTGTGATCCCATTTTTGCGGGAACTTAATCAATGTGCAGCTTGGCTACCTGGCAGTCTCTGTTGTGAGGGGTTCAATTTAACTCAACGGAATACATTAAGTTCATGTGACTTTTGCATGTATGTGATCATTCATTGTTAAACAAGGAAGAACATGTTCAGTTTCACGTAAGGTCAGTTCCCGCTTCATTCGTGGACCAAACTAGTAACACGCATAAAGAGCGCCGGTGACTGACTGCCTTCAGCATTTATTCAGATTGGTATGATCGATCCATCATGCAAACTGTCAGCAAGCGCCGTACAGAAAATGGTTTGTGTTGACTGAAAAAAAAGGTCACTGAATGCTGATAAAAAGGTCACACTTTCATAAACGTCGTGCTTTGGAACGTGATTGTTTCAAACGTTCTCATGATGGTCATTGACCTAGACAGACAACCTAGTATAAAAGACAATTGCTTTTTGAGTCGAATGAAGTCAAAGTAGCTTACTTCTGATCATACACCGATTGGGCTTAGTAACCTCTTAGCATCAGAAGGTTGCGTGTTCGTCACGTCGGGCTCACCAATTGTTGGAACTGGTCCAACAGATTACTACCCAGTCTATAGTCACTATCGATAAACCAATCGACAATGAAAACAAAGACTCAGCGCGTTGACCCTTGTGTATTGGTATCGACCCTGGAAAATAAAGTGTACAGAGAAAGCATGTCAAGCTAGCGGGGCACGGAGCGAGTTGTCACTGTAGCCCCGGGACGGATATTACAAGTGGAATAGCTTGACTAAAACAAAAGTAGGCAAAAAGCCAAAATCATCACGAATGTACAAGTGAATGCGACTATCAAAAATATCATTTATTATAGTCGCTACACATGCGCATTTTTGGACGGGGCTTAAACAGTATGGGAGCACAATTTGCCTGCCCCTCTAGCAATGTGACACAGAAAACCAATAATGGATCAAGCTATTTTTTGTGAAATTTAGTCACCTGGAGAGACTAATCGAGATTAACTTCAAGCAGTCGTGACGCAGGACTTTGTTTATTTAAGGGGCGGTCGATAGGCTGTTTGTGGAGTAGCCCGTAGAGACTTGTCGCGATCCGCTATTTTGGTTTCGGACGGGATGAGTTGTTCTGTAGATGCATGACAAGCTGAAAGTGCCAATCTGGTTGAACCTTGATCAGCGATTAGTCAGTTGCATTCTGTTTCCGTGTTTTGTTTGTGAATTAAGAGGAAGTTGTAGCTGTTTTTTAAATATTTTTTTACAACGTTCATTAGTAAATACTGGAGGCAACCTTGTGATACTTGCTTTTACCTCCGCAGACTTCTAGATTATGATGGATATTCGCCTTTTTATGACAGCATTTCTTTCCGCTCTCATTGTGTAAGTAGAGATGCCTAGAACCAATGTCACCACATTGTTGTAAGGTAAGTATGCTTTCAAAATCAGACTGGGATTCTGCTGCACATTGGAAAAATAATTACGTTTGAGATACTTGGTTTGGCCTCCTTGATTGATAAATTTGAAGATGTTACAACTTTAGAGACTGTGACTTTCTTGAATACACCGGCAACGTAATATTGTCCTAGATGAGTGCCATATGTCTTCAGAGACAGTAAGTGAATATCTCGTCGTTAGGTCTAATAACGACTGTGCTCGTAACATGGAAGTACGCTATGAAAATATTATTTTAGTGTGATACGTTTGTTATCGCAGTTTTTTTAAATACCCGCAGTAAGTACGGGCCATTTCTTTTCGGTGCCCATTTTTCTTTACTCATATTTGTGTCATTAATCACCAGTTGCTTTCTAGGTTCTTCTCCAGCAGTGGGCACACATAGTTTGCAATCCGTCGATGCATCGATTCAACCCGGAAGTACTCACCGTGCACAAGCGATGTTTATTCGATTGGTTGGTGTAAAAATGATTGTGATAATACACCCCCATAGCGAAATATCGTGTTATGTACTTTGCCCAATTGGAGGCAATGCTGTACAACGCCTTCTGTACTGCACTGTTCGTCAATCGTAGTAACATTTGCCAACGGCCAGCTGCTTTTGCTAGTGGTTCCCATTACGAATTGTTTGGCTAGTTCATTGAAACCTATCGGTTGTCCGGTTTTCATGTTCAGTTGGCAACTCTTAGTGTCCATCACTGACTCTATCCGTCGTAGCACTGGAATCCAGTTAATTGTAATTAATTTTGTGCCGTTGTCTGACTTATACGACGCTTGTATAAGGCGGGTTTTCTCACCCGAATCACACCCACGCCTTCCAAAACCAGGATGGACCTTCAATAGTTTGCCAACTATCACGGGAACAATTTGTTTAGCCTTGGAGACCGCGACCGATAGATTATGCTGGCTGTTCCAACCCTGTCCTCAGTTATCACGGCCGTTTCCGGCCTGTTACCCGGACAGCAGTCATTCGACCATCTACTTGAGGATCTGCCCAACTCAGATGGTCGTTCGGACGGCTACGGTTGAAGCCTATGCTAATCCGAGCGGAGCAACCATAGGTGCACGGACAGAAAGCCGCTTTGCCAGAGGTGGTGTTCTTGTGCGTTGTACGCATTATGGGCACACCTGCGGGCTCGATGCGCACCGCGTACGTGTTAGCCTGCGTATCCGTCATTCTGGGATCTGCGTCCGGTCGAGCTAGCCTTGTTATACTATGCACCTGGCGAATCTGTTCTATGACGTCATAAAATCCCTCTCTGTTGGCCTGCCTATGTGTATATTATTTGTGAGACCACATTCGTCGTTGAAACCAAGGAAGGTCCATTAGGACATCTGAAGTTGATAATGGGACATCATGAACTGGAAAAGTATAGTCTGAGCACGAGCTGAGCGACGTGATGCAGACGGCACAACCCAGTGGTGATTACAGTGGTGTTCAAGCGCAATTCAGTAACCCGACTCTGTTAGGTTAGACCCTCAAATTTGAAATCCCGTGGAAAGTTTTTGACTGTTCTTCTTGTTGTTATATATATATATATA